>JAMJFZ010001815.1:19130000-19382500 GCA_026225945.1 Cricetomys ansorgei
CTAATCTGTTAGTGTGCAGAAAAGTTGCCTGATTTGCAAAGTCTGCTCTTGCTTGGCAACTGAGAACTAGGATTTGAGGATCTTCTCACTATATGAAGAAATAAGTCTCTCATTGTACCCAAAATGTTTGTATAAAAGCACAGTTTTTGCTGAATAATCTCCCCCCTCCGCCCTCCCCTTCCCACCCACTCTGGTAGTTTTGCATCTGCATATTACAAGACAGTTGTGCCTACTTGGCTAGAACCACTGATGTCTCAGGCACTGAGTCTCTAGAGAGCAGGTCTGACAGGCAATGATAGTTCATGTAGGTAGAACCCACTGATACAATAATTGTGTCCAGTACAGTTCCAGTAGAAGAAAAGAAGAAAACTTCTTGTTCTTGATTTCCTTTGGAATTTGTTCCTTACTTGCCTTTGCTAATTATGTTTGCCATGGGTTTTTGTGTTATAAATTATAGCATCAAATATAACATAGTGTTGAACTCTTTGAGTCTTCTGGCAAATTGGTGAACCTGAGAGTGATCTTAGAGACCTCCCATCATAATTGATAATATATATATTCATATATTCATATTCCAGTTTATGTCATAGAGGACATGTTGAAGTCTTGCTCGGCTGGCTCTAGAGCCTAGTCTTTTAGTAAGAGTACAGTCCAGAGGCTCAGGATAGTAGGAATGTGCACAATATCCAGATTTAGACCCAGGAGATCTAGCCCTGGTGGCTCTGCTCTCAGCCTTGTAAGTGATGGAATGATGAATAAACCACATTTTTGTTGTTGAAAATTTGTAAGAGATTTAAGAGATTATTATTGGAATGACTGTCATCATCAGAAATTATTTTTCATATTATTGCCAAAGTAGAAAATGTCTTCATTTTCATTTATATCTTTGCACTTAGTAGTAGAACTACCATAACTTTAAAATAAAAATGTAACCAACTGGGACTTTTGTTAGGTCACTACCTTTATTTTATAAATTGTTTGTTTAACCTGTAGACAAATGCTTTTTTTTTTTTTTGTCTTCCTTATGACTTGCTGTTTTTGTAGTTATGTTCTTCAGTTAAGAACTTTTTATCCATACAGTGTTATAGAGTTAAAAGAGCACTGGTCTAAGTTAAATTGGAAAAGCTAGGTTTGAGTTCAAGCTTTGCTTCCGACTTGTTAGTGACCACTTATCCCTGTCCTCTTTTATCCCTGTGGAAAATACTTAACTTCTGCTCCTCTGTGGTCTCTTTCTTGAAACTACACCTTGTTATAACATCTATGTTAGAATATGCTTGTAATGCAAACATTCTTGAAGACTTACATGAATTGAAGTTGAGGCCATGACCAAATTTTTGTACTTTAAAAAAAAGAAAGAGAGTCTTATGGAATGGGGGTCGGGTGGGGGCATGATAAAGGCCAGACAGAGGTAGGCATTGTCTGTCTTCTTCAATAGTAGTTTTTGAGACAGGACATCTCAGTGTATCTGCAGCTTGCCAGCTGAGTAGACTGGCAGGCTGGAACGCCCAGAGATCCTCTAGGCCCCACCTCCACAGCCCTGGAGTTACAGGCAGCTCTGCCATGCCTGGCTGTTTATATGGCTGTTGGGGATCTGTACTCACCATGAGTGCATGGTGAACACTTTTCTGACCTAAATACTTATATTTTATAAATACTTATATTTTACAAAACTTGTTTTTACTGAAAGTTTAAGCTTTGTTGAGTAAACTTGCCTGGTATCATTTTAAATCACTTTAAGCCGTACCATATAACTTGGAGGAATATTACAAATTGAAGAGTCTTTTTTTTTTTTAAACCTTTTCACTCTAATGTGTCCTTGGAGTGATTAGGATTCACAAAAATCTCTGCTTCTTCAATTGACTAACAAGTCCAAGCCCTCTTCCCCTTTAAATTTTTTTCGTTTAAACAAAAATGTTTTAAAAGATTTATTTTTATTTTTGTGTATGAGTGCTTTGCCTGCATTTAAGTGCACCACATGCATGCAATGTTTATGGAGGCCAGAAGAGGGAGTTTGATCTGCTGGAATTGCAGTTACAGAAATTGTGAGCTATGTGGACTCTAGGAACTGAGCCCCAGTCCTCTGCAGGGTACCAAATGTTCTTAACTATTGAGTCATCACTCCAGTTCCTTAATTTTTTTAATGGCACAAACTTAGTCTAGAGGTACATATGCAGATGATAAAGTAGCTTTATTTTTGTTACTCTGTGTTGTCGTATGTGTGTAAGTGTGCAGGTATGTGCATCTGTGTGTTCACAGAATCCAAAAAATGATGTCAGTGTCTTCTTTTAGTGCTCTCTACTTTATTCCCTTGAGACCAGGAGGTTCCTCAATGAACTGATACTTGCTGTTTGGGCTGGGCTGGTTGGCCACCAAGGTCTTGGGATTTGCCTGTTTGTTCCCTAATGCTAGAGTTACAAGCACACAGCCACGCCCAGCTTTTTTATGTGGGTGCTGGGATTTGAACTCAGGTCTCTGTGTTTGCAAAGCAAGAATTCTTACTGAGCCATCTCTCCAGGCTCCTGAAAAACACCTCCTTTAAAATTATTTTTTATTATTGTGTTGTATGTGTGTGTGTGTTTACACATGTGCTGTGATGAGTGGAGGTCAGAGGATGTTTGGTTGTTGGTAGTCTCCACCTTTACATAATTTGTGGAATTTGTGGTAATAAACTCAGGGTGGCAGGCATCCATGGTAAGGACCTGATGAGCCATCTTGCTACCCCTAACCCCCCAAAATAATTAAAATAAAAATTTGTGTGTGTGTGTGTGTGTAATGATACACATGTGGTGATGAGAGGGCAACTTGTACAAGTTGGTTCCCTCCTTTCACTTTGTGTGTGTTTTGGAATTGAACTCAGGTCACTGGGTTTCGTAGCTAGTATCCTTACTCTCCAAGTCATCTTGCCATCGCTGCAAGATCTCCTTTTACTCTTCATTTCTAAAGAAAGTGTCTGTAGGTTAAGGTCCAGTCCATGTGTATTTATTAATATCACTATTTTCTATTTTAGGTTTTAGGTAGAGCTCTGTTTAACTATGATAGCTTTTAACTGCATTATTTGAGAATTTATTTAAAATTTTATCTTATTTAAAATATATAAAGCTATTCAAATCATGTACTAGCTTTATGTTCACAAATGTTGATGGTAAATGTGAAGGTATCGAGAGCTGCAAGGGAAGAGAATTACAGACTTTATAGCAAACTTTCATAGTCCACTCTCGCTACTCACTCAACCAAATTTTAGTCTATATTTCACAAGAGATCCAGGTAATTACGTTAGTGTGGTTGATGATAGAACTTCAGATGTCTGGTCTTGATCCTTTGTAAAGTGAATATTTCAAAGACCACTGATGAGCTCAGACCCCAGATAAAAAAGAAATAAGAATTCTATGGGAAATAATATTCAGGATAATTTTATCTTCTGGTACAAGAAAATCCCTAAGAATTAGAGTTTTTAGGGTTGATATGTTTAGTTCATGTATTTGTACTCCTGAAAATTACTTGTGAGGAGTGGTGATAGCATCAGAAAACTAGCAGAGCATGCTTATTGATTTAAAATGATCATGGGTACACCCACTTCCTATTAGTTATAGAAAATATTTCTACAAAGTAAGGGCTTAAAACAGTATAGCAGCATATCCGATTACAGTTCGGAAGGTCAGTCCAAACTGAGACATTCTGAACTAAAAGCAGGTGTTGGTGGACCTTTGTTCCTTCTGGAAGACCTAGGAGAAATTCTGAAAATTGATTTCCTTTTTTCTGCTTTTTGGCACATAGCTCCTTCCATCTTCAAAGACACCAGCAAGCCATCTTCAGTCCCCTCCTCGATTTTCTTACACCATTAAATCTTTTACAACCATTATGATTATATTGGGCTTATGTAGATAATTTAGGATAATAGTGCCCTTAATTCATTAACAGGGATAATAGGGATTAGTACACGAACATCCTTGAGGGTCATTATTCTGCGAAAAACAAGTGGATTTATGGTAAAAATTGTATAGTGAACTTACTTTTTTAAATTTATTTTTTGAGCTGCGGATTTTGTTATGTTGCCCAGGTTGGATTTGAACGTGTAGTTATTCTGCTTTCAGGTGTTTCCAGTATCTTGTATTAACAGGCATACACCGTGGCACCTGGCTTTTGAACTTAGGTTTATGTAAAGTTACTGCTTTAGGTGTTTTAAAATGACATCGGACAGTGATGAATATAGTTAAAACCAGTCATTCTTACAGCAGTCATTTAAAAAGTATATACATTGAAAAAATTATTTACACTATCTCTGCAGTGTGTGTATTTGCGTAGAAACTCCAAAGAATTTATTAAAAAGAACTATTAGAACCAAGAATTGAGTTTATTCAGGTTGTAGAATACAGAAAAATTAAGTTGAAAAATTTCTGTTGATGGTGGCATAACGTATAAAAACTTCAGGATAAATTTTAATAAAATATGTACAAGGTTTATGCTTTGAAAACTACAAGAGACTGTTGAGAACGAATAAACAGATAACACCATATTCATAGATTAGAAAACTTTGTGTTTTAAGAATGACAGTTCTACTCTCTAGAGCCAACATGATTATCCTAGTCAAAATCATAAGTTTTTTGTTTCATTTTGTTTTAGGATTTAACAAGTTGGTTCTAAACAATACAAAGAACTCTCCTCATAAATAACAAAAAATGTTTTGAAAAGAAAAATCTATTGGAGGTCTGACCTCCTAGCTGTTGTCAAGACATTGCAGTGTCAATATAGACAATATGTTTAAGGTGTCAAGATAGACATAGATAAACAGTAATCTGGATGTGTACACATAGTGGTCTGTTAACTATACTGACAGAGTGATAAAGGTAATTCAGTAGGGAGAAGATAATTTGTTCACGTAGTAGCAACAGAATGTACTTTGGACTTTATAACATAGTAAAAATTAAAGTGAATCATAAAGCTAAATTTGAGACCTAAAACTATTAAACTTTGAGAAGTAAACATGAGAAAAAAAAATCTTTGGGACCTTGAGGTAGGCAAAGATATTTTGGATAGGACACAAATATTTCCTATAAAGATAAAAGTATGAAAATGGATTTCATTAAAATAAAAGCTACTTATTAAAAGAATAGAAAAAGGCAAGTCAGACCTGGAGAAAACGGACTATCTAATAAGAATTTTCCTCAGAATATGTGAGGAGATACTGCAACTTAGTAAGAAATGAAATTTGAATCTATATGTTTATAGAAGTTTTATTTAAAAACCAACCACTAGAAGCAATCCAGATGTCCATTATTTGGTGACTGGATAAAGAATTCAGTGTAGGGTCAGTCATAGGCATGACTTTGATTCCAGCACTGGGATGCAGAGACAAGTGGATCTCTGTGAATTTGGAGCCAGCCTAATCACATAGTGAGATTCTGTCTCAAAACAAAATAAAACCCCACTACCACCACTACTAGAACACCTGAAAAATACCACAACGAAAAAGAAAATGCTATATCCATAAAATGGAATACTGCTTTGCACTGCAAAGGAATGACCAGTGATAAAACCAGTAGCATGGATGAGGCTTAAGGCATTAATGCTTAGTGAAGGAGTCCATATATAAAGAACTATACAGTAGTGTAAAGTTTCTGTAGCACTCTAAAAGTTTAAAACATATGCATAGTAGATCAGTGGTGGCTAGGCATTGTAAAAACTAAGATGCATATAAATACCTTTTTTCCCCCATTTGGTGATGTAAATAGTTATTTTGGATGTTACAGCAATTTCTTAAGTACTTTGTGAATTTACAGTACATATTATATTCCTAAAATTGTCTTGCTTGTCCATGAAAATAAATTTAATGGGCTGAGTAAAGATTTCACAAATAGTTCTTATTTCTGTATTTTCTTTGTTGTTAAAAATTTTTATGTGTGTGTGTGTTTTGCTTGCATATATATGTCTTATATACCACATGTGTGCAGTGCCTGCAGAGTTCAGAAGAGGGCATTGGATCCCCTGGAAATGGAATTAAATAGGTGATTGTGAGCCACAATATGGGTGCTGGGAATCTAACCAGTGCTTTTAACTGCTGAGCCACCTCTTCAGCACCTATCCTGGAAAAGCCCTTAATTGGTACTTTTCCCCAATCAATTAGTATAGTAATGAGTAATCAGTGGTAAAAGTAAAGGTACTCAGTGGTTTGATTTTGTTTTGCTTTTCGATAGGGTCTCATGTAGCCAAGGCTGACTTTGAACTCTCCACAGAGCTGAGAATGCCTGTGAGCTCTTTATTCTGCTTCAGCCTCCCAAGTGTGCTGGGATTACAGGTGTTGTGTATGTGTGTGTGTGTGTGTGTGTGTGTGTGTGTGTGTGTGTGTGTGTGTACACATACCACTTTGGCTTGTTTTTCTTGGAGGGTTGTGTTACCACATACAGCTCTAAATTTGATTACAGCATTTTTGCAATATGAATTTTTTTTGGTGTTCTAGTTGTATTTTCTTAGGCAGTTTGATAATATCTGTGACTTCGAAAACAGCCTATAGGTAAGATTGTCATAATAGTAACCAAAAGAGCATTACTTAAATACTATCATCTCCAAGAAGGTATGGAGCTGTACAGTTTTTTGGCTCTGTGTTACTAGAATTTTTGATGTGAGTTGAATAGCCAACTTCCCAGCATTTAGAAGTCATTTATCCTGTTCTGGAAAGCAGATCATATGTTTCTTAGTCATGTACCTGCTGTAGCCTGTTTAACATACTAATGACTCAAGGAGTTTGTAAAACAAAATTAATTTGTAATGCATTGTATATGCAGAGAATTCTTCTGTCATAGATTTGGAAAGATTCCTTGATTTTCATGGCTGTTTCGCCAAAATGAATTACTGCTCTGTTAATAGGCAACTGGGCATCAGATCAAAGGCTTTCCCTTTTATTTATGGTTGTCTTAACTCTAATGTGGCTGTTTTTGGAAAAAAAAACAAAAACAACAACTGTTCTTAAACCCTTTAGAGGAATTAAATCTCAGGGCAAACTGTTTTGCTCCTGAGTTGGATAGAGAAGGAGGAGGATAGAGACACAAAGTTTACTGAGGTAGATAGCTCAGAGCAGGAACTAGCTGTAAAATGACTAAATAGTAACTATATTATGGTATAAAATGACATTTTATATTAGTCTCACTTAGTTGAACTTTAGTTTCTTGTATATCATGAATATTCACATTCAGACTATATTTATAATCCATATCACATAAGGATCATTAGATGCACAGCTGTTAGTGATACTTTAATATTTATGTGCCACCTGGAAATATTTTAAAGCAAGATTGTAATTATTCTTTATATTAAACCTGGATAATCAGAATTAAAAATTGTCAGAAGATGCGTTCATAGAAGAAGACTTTTAAATTTTGTGAGGTTTACCTCCAGGAACTCAGCCAGATTTTTTTTGTTGTTGTTGTTGTTTTATTTTGTTTTTCAAGGCAGGGTTTCTCCTTTGTAACTCTGGCTGTCCTGAAACTCACTCTGTAGACTGGGCTGGCCTGGAACTCAGAAAGATCCACCTGCCTCTGACTCCCAAATGCTGGGATTAGAGGTGTGAGCTACCACCACCTGGCTATCAGTCAGATTCTTAAAGGGAATATTGGAGAAACTTCTCATGCCTCCAGCAGGATCAGGGGAAAAGAAACCATTCTGAACTTCTGTACACGAGGACACTCAGTTCGTAATGCTTGTCTTTAGGAGAGACTATTAACTGAACCCAAATTGTCCTGAGGTGTGAAAAACACCCAATTTTACCCTCCTCTGGCTATACCTGCCTGTCTCATCACTGATGGGTGGTAGAAACCCAACAAAGTACTTGTGAAGTACACTGTCAAGAAACATACTACTGCTCATGGAAGCACTGAGACAGTCATAAGATAGGTTCCCTCTCCCCCTACACCACATTACCAAAGACCCATTTCCAGGAATTTCTTTTACTAATCACTTAAAAAAAAAATGAGATGGAAAAAAAAGTTGAGGTACTGGAAAATGTAGTAATATTTCACATAATATGTTTGTAAATTTGCTTAAAAGACATGTATAACTTAATATACAAATGACTAAATTATGGTGGTCAAGTTGAATAAACTTATCCTATATGTACTAAATTCTTTTAATTCAAAAAGGTCTTATAGAAGAGGATATCAGTCCTAGTTTATATCATACCCAAGGAGCAAGTTCTTGGTGTGTCCTGGCTTTATTTTTGACATTCTGGAGGATGTACTTAGGGCTTTGCTCATGATAAGCATGGGTACTTTACCACTAAGCTATACTCCCAGCTCAGGAACTGAATTTTTAAGGTCACTCCCAGCTAGCAGAAGATTAATTTTTTTGTAGCCTTTGAACATTCAGATTTAGGCTAGTTTTCTAATTTAATTAATTAATTATTGTTATTTTTTTAAAAACAGGGTCTCACTATTCAGCCTTGATTGGCCTGGAACTTGCTATATAGGCCAGGCTGGCTTTGAACTTGTAGAAGTCACCTGTTCCTACCTCCTGGCTCTGGGATCAAAGACATGTGCCACCATGTCCAGCAAGCTACTTTAAGAGTACAAACTTTTAGCAGATGAATGACATAATGGACATACCCTCTGACAATGTTTAAGGAGGTTTTAATTACTCTTTATTGAAAGCCTAGTGTTAGTGTCACTTTATCATGTCAGATGATATGAAAAAAGTTTGGGAGGTTGTACTCCTCTACATTCAGAAAGATGTAGAGACACACCAGATCCATGAGATACAGTTTTGAAAAAGGCTTTTACAAAACACAGTTATGGGAAATAGAATTATGTACTGAGTGTTTAATTATACTGGAAATTTTTGTTAGATGTTGTCTCTTGGCTTGCTTTAACTGTTGACTGTGCTGGTTTGGTTCCTAGACATATCTAGGAAGAGGGTATCTTAATGAGAAAATGCCTCCATCAGATTGGCCAGTAGGCAAGACTGTAGGACATTTTCCTGATTAATAATTGATGTGGGGGGGGGCACAGCTCACTGGCACCACTGCTGGGGGTGGTACCACTCCAGGCAGATGGTGGTCATAGGTTATATAAGACAGCTGGCTGAGCAAATCAGTAAACAGCATTCCTCCAAGGCTTCTGCTTCTTTCCCTGCCTTGAGTGCCTCTCCTGACTTCCTTCAGTGATGGACTGAAAGTGTAAGTGTAAAATGTGAAAGTGTAAAATGAAAGAAATCTTATCTTCCCTAAGTTGCTTTTGATCCTAGTGTCTTATCATAGCAATAGAAACCCTAAGACATTGACACAGCCTAGAGTTAATTGTAAGTCTTCAATTGAGAAATTAATCTTAAATCAGATTTGCCTGTGGACATGTCTGTGAGGGATTATCTTGATTGCCTTAGTTTTAATATAAAAGGTCCCAGCCCACTGTGGGTGGTGCCACTTCCTGGGCAAGTGGTCCTGGGCTCTGTTAGAAAGCTAGCGAAGCATGAGGCTGTGAGGTAGCCAGCCAAGTATCATTTCTCCATGGTTTCTATTTGGGTTTCTGGCCCTCAGTGATATACTGTGATCTGGAAGTATTAAGCTAAATAAGCCTTCCCCTCCCCTAAGATTTTTGTGTCTGCGTGTTTTATCATAGCAACAGAAGGAAAACTACAAGGGTTGTGATGATTTTGTTCTCTTTTTAGAGATTTATAAAATGCAAGGGAGTCTTGATAACTGAAATTAAGATACTTCATACTAGGTGAAGAAGATACAAGAAAATTATAATTGTTGTGTCCAGGCAGTGGATATGTGGGTATCTAGCTATACTGTATAGGCACTATACGGTCTTTTATGTTATATTGTACTGGATCTTTTTTTTTTTTTTAATATAGGTCAACCATTCTGAGCATATGGAGAGTCTATAAACATGAAAGTCAAAAAAAATTTAAGATACCACTAAATGATTGATAAGACAGTATGCCTAAGGAGTAATTAAAGTTTGGATTTTGGCTCTTTATGATAAGTTCTATGATAAACGTCATTTTAGAATGCTGTGTCAGGAAGTGCTCTAGTGTTCATTAAAATGCCTTAAAATATAGTAATTGGTGTTCTTCTGATTTTATTTGCCATAATCTTTTTAAAGAAGATTATAAAAAAAAGTATATCATGAAAATATTCCAGAGGCAGTGTGGCTTACCTCTACTGTGGATTTTCAGGGCTACTTAAAGAAGTATAGCTTGCTTCCTTACCTATGGATTTGCATTCATGGATCTAACCAACCTCAGATAATCGATACTTTCCCCCCCCCAAAGTTATGTGTGTGCCAAACATGTGTAGACTTTAAATTTAAATGTTCATTATTAGTCCATAAGCAATGTAGCATAATAACTATTTGGTTGACTTTCTATGGTATGGAGTTTAAGTAATTTAGAAACAATTTGAAGGATGCAGGGGACTTCATGTAAATTTCATGCAAGTACTATGCCATTACCAGTCTTGGATTGCAATATCTGCTGTGGGGAAGGAGGGAAGTTTAGGATCAAACTCCTGATGGATACATTTCACGATACTTTTTGAACACCGAGTATTATGTTAAGTACAAGTACCGATGGCTGTGCAAGTAGAAGTTGTGTAAGTTAGGTGAATTCTGACCTCAAGACTATGCTATTAGGGGTTTCCACTGGCATTTGCCTTCTCTTCCTTTCTTTCCCCCTTCCTCTCCTTTTGACAATCTTTTACATAGACCAGGCTGATCTTGAACTTATAATAAACCTGCTTCTGTCTCTCAAGTGATGACATGAGAGTGCCGCCATACTCAGGCATGTGTGTACTGTCATGCCTTTCTTTTTTAAGCAGAAGGAGGGAGTTTTGGCCTGTTTGACTCAGTACTTGAACATCTTTCTGCGTTCACTCTCACGTCAGTCTTATCTAGTGTCTTGGTTTTGGCTGTCATGCTTGCTTGCCTTTTGACTGATTCCTAGGTATGCATCTGTAGGTAACAAGACCCCTTCCAGATATGCTGTACTTCTGTTGATGCAGAGGCCATAGAGGAACTGCTACTTGATGCTTACTTAAAGAGGCTTCCTCTCTATGGCTTTCTTAGCCTGCAGGATTACTTTAGCATCCAGGATTACCACCCAGGGTGGCACTACCCCCAGTGGGCTGGGCCCTCCCACATCAATCACTAATTAAGGAAATGTCTTACAGACTTGTCTACAGCCTGACCTTTTAGAGGCATTTTCTCAGTTGAGGTTCCCTCTTCTCAGATGACTCTAGCTTGTGTCAAGTTGATAAAAAAAAAAGTAAATCAGCCCAGAGTTCTTAACTATGAAGGAACCAAACGGAGTTTTAAATGTTCCATCTTCCAAGTGGAGAAAGACACAGCAGAAGTAGAATGCAATGGAGATTGTGTAAGCAAATCAGCAGTGTTGTCCTTGGCGTTTGCCTTAGTAGTTATATCACAATGAGTGGAACACTTAGTTTGGCCTGGAAAGAACAAGATTCAGTAGACAACCATTTGAAAATGAAACCCCTCCCCCATCAGATGAAAAAGATGAAACAGTTTGTGACAAAGTAGAGTCTGAGTAGTGTTCTGAAATATGAGCCAACAATTAGGAGATGATGTCATTTGCTGAGAAAAAGGCTAGTGGGATACTGTAGGAAACAAGGTAATAAATCTACACCGAGGATTGCTATTGGTAAGTACTTTTAAATACTCTAAAAGTATTTTAAAGTAATCTATCCCTGACTGCTGGGTGTTTGCTTTCTAACTTTCATCTTTATATCCATGATATCCATGATATCAAAGCTTTATGTGTATATATAAGTATTTCCTCAGAATAAAATCTAAAGTGTGTGTTGATGTGTATCAAATTTAAAACTATTTTGTCTTTATGGCCTGTAGTGATGGGACTAGTTAATATTCCCATCACTAGTATGTCAGCTAGTTGACCTGCACCTGTTACTGGGTTTTCATATTTTTAATAGAATTCCTCAATTTGATTGAGGAAATGATTATTTTGCTGTTAAATGTTTTTATCATAGTTTTAGGATTAAAAAATTTTGGTATGCTTATTGGTCCTTTCTGCTCTTTTGTGATCTGTTCTTCAGTTTGGGAAGGAGGGGTATCTCTCCCTTTGTAACTCTGTTCATAATTTTGTCTTGGTTACTCAGTCAGACCAAGATAATATAAAAGTCTATACAGCATTTATTCCTCTGGGCGTGGTAGACTAACCATCCAGTAGGAAGCATGGTGCATTGTGAAGAATGTTTGGTCTCTCTGATCTATATTGTAATTAAGAAACTATATGAAGTTTACTGTTAGTTGACTTGCTATGGTACCTGGTTTGGCCTCTTCATATTAGATGAAGAGATCTACCCTTGATGGCTTGCTCAAAACTGTGGAGTAGTGAGGCAATTTGAATCTCATGGAAACCTTTGTCAGGTCATTAACATAATATGGTAGTTAACATGCTCTATTTAGCCTTTATGAAAAAGTTAACTCAGTTTTGAGATTTTTTTTTCTTTAGATTCATTTAGGTTCTTTAGTATTCATTTTACACAGTGAGAAAGGTAAATTTTGAGTGTTGATACTCAAGTCAAACTATGTTTAAATAATGGCAGCATTCAGGGAAAAATCAGTTATTAGAATGAGTTCTGATTTTATTCAACTATTTAGTCATTTTGTCCAAATATGAATCTTGTCTGACAATAATGTAAAATCTTTCAAAATTTGATTCCTGTTTGCTGATGGCTGCAGTGTCAACAAAGCAGATGGTTAGCTCATGAAATAAACTTGTAAATGGTCTAGAACATCATTAAAAGTATTTAGAGGTAGGCATTTAGCCTGTTGCTAGAGCGCTATTTGCCTAGCATGCACAAAGACCAGGGCTTAATCCTCATCACCACACAAAACCAAACAACAAACCCAAAAACAACAAAAAAGGAAAGATATTTGAAACACCTGTATGGTAAAGAGAGATATTTTATAAAAAGTGATAGAACACCGTGGAAGGGAAAAGAAAGAAAAGAAAAGCTAGGCTGTAATGTGCTTGCGTAACTCTTGAAGTTTTTCAAATTATTTTTTCAAGTTAACATATGAAACAATGGATTTCATTATGGCATCTTCATACACTTAACACCATTACACATTTTTTTCTTATTAATTCCCTTCACATACCTTCCTTTATCACACCTGTCCCCTTAATGGGTCCCCTTCTCTTTCTAAATAGTCTTCTCATCTGCTTTCATGTCACATGATTTTGATTATCCCTGCAATCCCGAAACCTTCTTCCTTCAATCATTAAGGGTCTCCTTATAGAGACACACACACACATGTTAAAGCTTTTGTGTCCGGCTTTATAGTGAAATTATAGTAAGGCCCTGTGCCCAGCTTTGTAGTGACATGTTTTAGCAAAGCCTTTGCTATGTCTGGCTAATTCAGTAGAGGCTGAGAAATGCTTTGAGACTGCTTGAACCTTGAAGAATTGTTGATTCTCTGTAATGGTTGCATTTGGTACTACATGAGAGTTTATAGCTTCTCAGACCTTGATCCTAAGATAATCCTGGCATACCTGGAGTTCTAACTTTTGATTATGGTTATCCATAATCAAAAGGGACTAAGAATTGCATGGGTTGTTACTCTTTTGGGCTGCAAGTGTAACATGGCCGATGGTATTTGAAACTTTTCCCAGTCCTAACTGATCCTTTGTCATTACTGAATAAAAATACTTGGAGCAAGCAAAAGGAGTCAGTCTGCAAAGGGCTGTTCCTTCTGCTCCTTGATTTCAAGGCTTAGCATCTTGCTGAGTTTCTCTCTTTTCTGTGGCACCTCTGATGAACATCAGTCAATATCTCCTTTTACTTTCATGACCTGCAGGTAGACAGACAGACACACACACACATTTACACATAGACACTCTCATACTCATACTCATACTCAACATATGGGAGAAAACATGGAGTATTTGTGTTTCTGAGTCTGGCTTACTTAACATGATCTCTTGTTCTGTTTTCCTACAAATCATAATTTCATTTTTCTTTATGACTAAGAAGTTTTCCTTGTGTCTATGTAAATAAAGTAAAACATTTTCTTTATCCACCCATCTCTGAACATCTAGAGAGCAGTGATTATCAACCTTCCTATGCTGTGACCCTTTAATACAGTTCATGTTGTAGTAACTCCTAACCATAAAATTATTTTTTGTTGCTACTTCACAACTGTAATTTTGCTAATGTTACGAATCATAATGTAAATATCATGTGTGCTGGTGGACTTAAGCAACCCCTGTGAAAGGGTCCTTTGATCCACAAAGGGGTCAAACCACTGATCTAGACTGTTTGCATTTCTTAGCTATGTGAATAGTGCAGGAATAAGTGTGGATGTACATACATTTCTATGGTGTATTGACCTAGAACCTTTGGGTATATACATGGGAGTATAGCTGGGTCGTATGGTACTTCCACTCGTACTTAAGTAGTAGCTATGCCAGTTTATATTTTCTGTGTTTTAGAATACTTTGAGAAATATTGGTATTAGCTCTTTCTTGATGGTTTGGTAGAAATAGGCAGTGAATCTATCTAGTTTGTGGCCTGTGTAGGGAGATTTTTAAAATTACTCTTTTAAACTCAAACTCATTGCTTGTCAAGAATCTGTTTATGTCTTTTATTTAATAGAAAATTTGTTTATTAACATGTGTATATCACATGCTGTGTTTGAGTCAAAGGAGAACTGCAGAAGTCAAGTCTTTCCTTCCACCATATAGATGTTAAGAATTGGACTCAGGTCGCAATGAGTAAGACACCTTTACCTGCCAAGCCATCTTGCTGGCTCTGTCCATTAATATCAAATGATCCAACATCCTTGGTTAGCTGTTATTTATTTTCAAAATGCGAAATATATCCTTCCACACTTTCCTGACTTTAGGGGGTTGCTGATGAGAAATATCTGGTGTATTACTTTTGTAGGTGAGTTGGTGTTTTGTTTACAGTCGTGTGTGTATGTGTGTGTGTGTGTGTGTGTGTGTGTGTGTTTATTTTAAAAGTCATGGTCTCATTTAATGGGTCATTCCCCCCCACCCCCCCCACCCCCGCCCCAAACTGTCCTAGAACTCACTGTGTAGACTAGGCTAGTCTCTGTCTCTGACTCCCTGAATGTTGGGATAAAAGGTGTGTGCCCTCACACCTGGCTCTTACAGTTTTGTTTGCTGTTTTTGACATGTTGACTATAATGTGCTTTTAGGAAACTTTAGAGTGGTGCTGAACAAAGAACGAAATCAAATAACAGTTTTGTTAAGTTTTTTTTTTTTTAATTTAAAAAATTAGGTGAAACATGGTTATTTCCTTTTTAAAACAAGAATTATTTTTGAGGATTAAACTTAATTTCATTTTTCTTATAGCATCACAGTGATGGTACAAATCCTTAAATACTCATTGTAGCTTAATTTCTTTGCTGAAGTAAACTTACACTTGTTAGCTGTTGGGAGGATTCAGTATTTGCAGAGATCCTGTTACTTCACAAAGAACTTTTTACTCAAGTTTTTTCAGTTTTTAAAATATTTTGAACTTTTATATGTTTATTCCTTCACAGATTTAAAGAATAACTATAAAATAATAGTTATGAAGTAATTTTTGTTAATCTACGGTATTCTTCCTCTGTGGATCTGTAGTTAGGGCTCTGTTACCATTGAGAGGTAGGCTGATTTAATAGTGAAAACCCTCGGTTCAAAGTCTGGCTCTTCTGCTGTTGGCTCTGACTTCCTTTTCTTTCCAAATCCTTCTTTCCTCTCCTTTTCCTTCTTCTCCCCCCCACCTTGCGTTTCTGCTTTTCCCTCGTTTTCCTCCGAGGGAGGAAAAGGAAATGTTTAAACTCTGAGAGTGTTATTACATCTGTGGTGAGACTGTATTACAGAGTTTTGAAGAGTTTTTGAAATAATGTCTGGCAAAGATTAAGAGTTTGGTGATTATGCTTATTTTATATTATATATATTAATTTTATATGAGTTATACTTAATTTTTTATATGAATTATACTTAATTTAGTAAACAATACAATGGGACATATTCTTTGGCTAGGCCAGTGCAAGAGTACTTTATGGAAGACTCAAGAAAAGGTAGTTAATAATTTTATAAAGTAAAAATTATTTTTCAGTTCTTGAAAGAAGATACTATTGATAAGAGATTATACAGCAGAATGAGAATGTCCCCCACTCCTATTGGCTCATGTTTGACTTCTTTGTCTCTAGTTGGGTGAATTGTGTAGGAAGGATTAGGAGGTATGTCACTGGGGGTAAGCTTTGAGGTTTTAAAACCCCACACCATTAGCTAGCTCTTTCTCTTGCTCTCTCTTCCTCTCTCCTTCCTCCTCCTCTCTCTTCCTTTCTCCTCTCTCCCCTCTCCTCCTCTCTCCTCTCTGCCTAGTACTTGTTGCCTCAAGATGTGAGCGCTCGCTACTGCTCCAGTGTCGCATTTTAAATTAAGGAAATAGGCCGGCAAGGCATAAGCGGAGTATAGTCTGGGTACCTGTGTGGAAAGTATTGTACAAGCATGAAATGTTACAGAAGTGCAGAGAAAATAAAAATTACCAAGCTTAGAGGGGGAGAGCTTTTAGTCGAAAAGGTGATTTGGTGGTGGTGGGGGTTGTCAAGAGATATAGAATCAAACTTAAATGATACTGGGGCAGAATTATTCCAGGAAGGGAGAGCTCTGGGAACATGTTCTCTTGGAGGCAGGTCTGGGTCTATGGTAGAAATTCAAGAGAGAGGATAGACAGAGGCTAGTTGTTTTAGAGAGTCATCAGCATAGATGAATTTGCCAAAGCCATAATGACTGGACTAATTAGATGCGAGTCTAATTTAGAGGCTGGATGACGGAGATTTTAGCAAGGAGGAAAAGGAATCGTGGAAGGAACTTAAAGAGGCATCTGAAAGAAAGAATTCTAAAAGAGAAGTCCCAAGAAAAAAGGATTTTTAAAAGGGGATCTTGTCAGAAGGAGATTTTCTAAGCTGGGCATGGTGGTGCATGTTGAAGCCAGAGGCAGATGGTATGCTAGCACTGTTTCTCAAATTGTTAAATACCCTTTGGCTACTTTTTTAGCATCTTTTTAAAATTATATTTATTTTCCTGTTTTTAATTTACTTTTGCAATAAATGTCTATTTTGCATTGGAATTCAAATAATGTATGCTCTGTGTGGAAAATGGTTTGTAATTTATTTTTAAGTTGAGGAAATATTGTTAATATATATGTAAGTAGTCTTTGAAATATGAATTGACATTTTATTTTGTTACAGAACCAGGTTTCTAAGGAGATCTGTCAATTGTCAATGTATTTATAAGAAAATATTTTTCAGCACAAAAGTACAGTCCCTTTTGTGTAAGTGGATAATATACTGTTGTCTTAATTTCCTAAACATTTAAATGCAGTATGTTGTAGTGTTATATCCGCCCTCTGCTGGTGAAAATGTATTATTGTTATTTAAAAAAGTAATTTCTTTGAATGGAGTAATACTTAGTAACTTAAGAGTGGCTATAAAGTAGAGTTTAGGAAAAATAACTTTCCTATTTAAAAAGAATGGATTTTATTTTTGCTATAGTCTTACATAATGAATTGTTCTGTCTAAAATGTCAGTGGTGCCCTTTTTGAAATACTTATACTCATGATTGATACATATCGTGACTGTGTGTGTGTGTAGTAGTAGTAGTAGTAGTAGTAGTTTGAATTTTTTTTGTGAATTTAGATTTGCTCTATTCACTGTGGAAGCTACCACCTAAATATGTCAATTTAACTGATTTTAAACATTCAGTTTGTTTCATTAGTTACATTTCAATGTATAATAGTCGTGTTTAGCCAAGAAAGAGCTCTGGTGTTGGACAGTGCAGACTTTATAGCCTCTTCTTAATATCACAGAACTTTCATTTGGTAATTTTGTGTTTATTTTTTCAAGGCAGAGTCTCATGGTACTCTGGTTGGCTATAATGAACTAATCACATAGCTGGGTCTGGCTTTGAACTTCTGATCCACCTTTCTACTTCCCTAATACTGGTTTTACTATGCCTCTAGCACATGCCAGTTTTAAAATTTTAAATAAGAGTTATAATTTCCATGAAGTAACTACTGTTCTTAAATTAGTAATGAATTTGTTTCTTTGCCCTGTATCCTTTTCACAAAGAACACTTTCTTAATAACTGAAAATGTTTTTTTTGGTAGGATAGAAGATAGTTAAGATTTTATTGTACCATGTAATCTACTTCAACTTGGATGTATTTCCTGTCAAAGAATTACAGTTTTCTCTGTATAGGGTATTGAGTATTTTTAGCATTTTAATTCTTTGTTATGAATATCTGAGCTAGAAAATAATAAGTGACCATAGTTGAGGTAAAGGCTTTTTCTTTTTGGTGGGTTTGGGGTGGATAGAAATGTGGGTCAGTGCATAAATGATCTAAGCCTTTATGACATTATGAGTGATAATTTAGTCTGTATTCAGTTGATTAAAAAATCGTAGACAGTTGATTCAGTTTCTGGTGATGGTAACATTTTACAAAACTTTAGACCATCACAACCAGGATATGGACGTTAATATAATTTACCAATGAGAGAAGTTTTACTTACTACATTCAAATGTGCATGGTATATATACATATATATATGACGTATAAATGTGTATAACTAAATATATGTGCATTTATTTAGCCATGAACATCCTTTTTCACATGTTGTAGAGTCATAGATGTGTATCTCAAGTTAAGATCCGGAAGATACGTACGTCGCCATGAAGACCTCTCAGTTGCCCTCTCGTAAATACACACATTTTCTCCTGCTTTTTGTTTCCACATTCGTAACTTTGGCAGCTTGGGTTTTTTTTTTTTTTTTTCCCCCTCTACTTCAAAAGTTTTTTTATTTTAAAATGTTGTATACGGAGATTGCTGGAAAGATTGCTCAGAGTTGGTAAGAGTGTGTACTGCTATTACACAGGACCAGAGTTCAGTTCCAGCACCCAGGTTGGTGGCTCAGAACCACCTGTGACTCCAGCTTCAGGGGGATCCATAGTCACTGGCCTGAGGGCACTTGCATTCATGTGCACATATCTGCACATGAACACAGACACACTGTGCTGCTTAGTTTTGCCAACTTGACACAAGCCTAGACATATTTGAGAAGGACCCTTAGTTGAGGAATTGCTTCCATTAGATGAGCCTGTTGATATGTCTGTGGGGCATTTTCTGATTGTTAATTGATAAGAGAACTTGGCCCAAATGTGAGTGAGTGCTACCATCCCTGGACAAGTGGGCCTGGCTCTATAATAAAGATGACTGAGCAGCCATGAGGAGCAAGGCAGTAAGTAATCCTCCATGGTTTCTGCTTCAAGCTTCTGCCTTAGGTTCTTGCCATGGCTTTCCTCAGCGATGGACTATAACTTATAAGCTGAAATCCTTCCTTCTCCAACTTGCTTTTGGCCTGGTGTTTATCATAGCAACAGAAAGCAAACTGAAGTTCCATTTGTGTGATAAATGGCCAACAGTGCAATTTGCTGAGTTGTTTAGTAATTGCATGTTTAGACTCATGAAAAATAAAGCAAACCCAAACTATCTTTTCAGTTTTTTTGTTTGTTTGTTTGTTTTACCATTTTATATTCCTACCTGTTACAGTTTGAACCTGAAGTGTCCACCCACAGGCTCATGATCTGCGCGGCTGATTCTCAGCTGGCACCATTTTGAGAGGTTCTAGAAAGTTGGAAGAAGTAGGCCTCAGGGGGTAGGTCCTTGGGGTTATATTATTCCTCTTGCCTTGTGTCACGTGAACAGTAGTCTGCTCTCACATACTCTCACGACCATCTTGTTCCGCCCAATCTTATCACATGCAACTGTGAACTGAACCCTCTAGATGTGTGAACTGAGATAATCCCTTCTCTCTTACATCAACTATGCCAGGTGTTTTGCTAACAAATGCAAAAGTAACATATACTACTAATGTGACTTTTCTGGGTTTTTTAGCTGTTCTGTTAAATGTGTAGTGCTAATTTGATGGTTTTTAATTTTTTTGAGGGCTCTTTCTCTCCGGCCTTAGCTGGCCCTATATTTAAGTAGACCAGGAAGTCCTCAGCCTCTTGAGTACTGAGATTACAACTGTGCATGCTATGTCTAGTTTATGATACCCATTTTGATTTACATTTTCTTAAAGTCTGATATTGTCAGATTTTCTTTTTTTTTCCCATCTGCTTATTCCTGTATTGTCTCATGACCTATCCAGGGTATTTTTACCAGTGACATTCTGCCCAGTGTTATTTGTTATCGTAGGCATTCTAACTTGAGTCTTTTAAGAGTCTGATTTGTTCTGTACTCACACAGAGATATGCTTTTGTTTAACCTGTTTAGTCTTTCCTACAACTCAGTAATTTCTTGACTGTATAGAACTCAGTGATAATAATGTTACTGTCCTGCCTGCTTCTGTCACCAGTATAAATTCGTGGTCAGTTTTCATTGATTGGCCTTTTGACTTTATAGAATTTAATGACTGTTAGTTTTTTATCAGACTCTTAAGCATTGTGAATTTTACTTATTAGTTCTAGACACTACTACTGTTTTCATTTTATCTTATTTATTTGAGGCAAGACCTTGTTATATAGTCCACCTTGGCCTGAGTTTATCTTTATGCCGTAGCCTAGATACTTTTCCTAGAAGTAAACTAAGTTCATTGTAGGGTGCTTACCTAGTTTTATTTGCTATTTCTTGATAGATAATCTATTCAATAATAGTGCTGCTTTATATGTTTTGTTTGCCATTACTTTAGTCAGTTTGGTAGTTTTATTGTATTTACATATTTGGCTAGAAATGGAATTCAGTGTATTGTTTTAGTAATAATAGACATGGAAAGAAAATTACTTTAAAATGTTTTTTTTCTTTTTAACTGGAATTTGCATGCCTCCCAAGTTTCTTGAAGATAATAGTTACATTCAGGTTTATTTATAACATCTGTCCTAATGCGGTTCTTAGGGAACTTGGAAAAAAATGACAAAATTAGTGATGTTGCTACTACTCCTATGTTCCAGTGAAAGCTTGGCATTGTCTACCAAATGATAAAAGTTATCCATTGCATTGATCTTCCCACTCTGAAGACTAAATCAATGTATAGAGGAAATTGAAATTTCTTAAGCTGCGTTCTTCATTTATAAGTTTGATTTTACTTTGTAAAACACTGATAGCATATATTTTTCAAGTCATATTGAAACATTTGGTTATATTCTGTACCATAGTATTAAAACTGCTTTGTATATCATCATACTCACTTTTATACTTTTGAAAACATTTACATAATTATAGTTTGCTATTCTTAATGTGGTATAAAATGTGTTTCATCTTTGTGTTTCTTGTTCTAAAAATAAAAGCAAAGCCAATTATTCCATAGTCGTATTTATTAAATTTTTGGTTTATCAGTGTGGTAATATGTTATATCAGAGCCGTTAAATGGCGTTAATCAACAATCTATTATTTGTGAACTTGGTAAATGAGTAGTTAGATTCTACAGTTAGTTCAGAATGTTGTTTTAGCTAATAGTTTCTGCTTTCCCTTATGTGAATCTTTTTTTTTTAAGCATCAGTTCTTATACACAGAGACATTAATTATCAAAATTATTTTCTCTACTATAAGATGGGAGTTATTAATTTTGTAGACCTCTAAAGTTTGTCCCTCTGTCTTGCTTCACTGGAGTGTATATTTGATGATAACAGAATAATCTGTTTCTTTGCTAGACCTCTGTTATCTAGAATATATTTGGCACACAGTGAACATTCAGTTCTTGTGATAGGAGTCACAAATGAATGAACAACCAGCCCTCTGAGGCTTTTTTGCTCATCTGAATTTCATCCATCTTCCCAGGTCCAGTTCTGAGTTATACTGCATTCATGACTACTTTCAAATGATGCTGTCTCTAGAGAACACTCTGGCTCATCATGGTTTTTGCCTCCTTTGAACAGTTGGCGTTTTCATATCAGCATAAGAAAAAAACTTTCTAGAAATGTACAGAAATAGAAATGTACAGAGTTGGAGTAAACTACAGGAAGGGCACATTCTTTTAAAGTTGAAATTCTTGAGTGACGGTAGCCTTGTCGATAAAGTTGAGGAAATTTTGTGTAAATACTGTTTTTTGTTATACGCCCTATGTACTTAAAATCTTGAAGTACATTTAAATTTCTGCTCTTGTCATTTTAGTTGTGGAGAGACGATGTAATTGTATATGGCTGCATAGCTTTTAGCGTTGGATTGGTGACCAAGCCCTAGTCTGTCTTAGTAGATGAGTTGTGTTACCTTCAGTGGGTAATTACTTTTTGAATTCAGGGTCCATTTTGATTATATGAAGTATGGTACTTCGTTATCTCTACTAAGAAATGAATGAGTGAATGGGGCAGAATGGTAACAGGAAGAGAAAAAAGCTCTAGATAATGGAGTAACTGGAAGCATCAGAATGAAAGGAGAGGTATCAAACTATCTTTCTGCTTAGATCTTGGCTTTGTAGTACTTAAAGATTGATAGTCTTTCTTTTTCCTTCTCTCCCCCCTCTTCCTCTTCCCTTCCCGTTCTCTTCCTTCCCCTGTCCTCCTCCCTCTCCCTTGTATTTGAGTGTTTCTCCTCCCTTGTATGTCTGTGCACCACGTGCATGCCTGGTGCCTGCAGAGGTCAGAAGAGCGGGTCAGATCCTTTGGAACTGGAGATATATATGTATGGTTGTGAGCCACAATGTGAGTGCTGAGAACTGAACCTGGGTCCTCTGCAAGAGCAGCAAATGGTTGTAAATGTTGAGCTTATCTCCTCATAGCAGGATAAATTCTTAGCTAAATCTATTCTCCTCCTCATGAGACCTCCTATGGTCCCACCCCCCTTTTTTTTAAAAAAAAAATTAGATTCTTTTCTCACATAGTATATCCTGATTACACCTTCTCCTTCCAGCTTTTTCTCCCCTCCCCTCCCATCTGGATCGACTCCCATTCAGTCTCTCACTAGAAAAGGACAGGCTTCTAAAAGCAAAACATAACAAAATAAAATATAATATGATAAAAAAAAACTATTATATTGACATTGGAAAAGGCAAACCAACAGAAGCAAAAGAACCCCAAAAGAAGGCAAAAGAGTCAGAGATCCACTCATTAAAACACTCAGGAGTCCCATAAAAGTACTAAACTGAAAGCTGTAGTATATATGCAGAGTACCTAGTGCAGGCAGATCTGTGTAGACCCTGTGCTTGATGCTTCAGCCTCTTGAGTTCATTTGAGCTTTGCTTAATTACATTATTTAGAAGGCCTTGTTCTCCTGGTGTCCTCCATCCCCTCTGGCTCCTATACTCTTTCCACCTCTCCCTCCATGTTCCTTAGTTCTCAGGGGAGGAATTTGATGGAGACATCCCATTTAGAGCTCTGTGTTCTAAAGTCTCTGCATAATGTCTCAGTCCATGGTTCTTAACCATATTTACAAAGACTAAAGACTGCGCCACTAGGAAAATGCTGCCAACTTTAGTCCCTATTGACTACATTTTTCTTTTATTGAAAATAGATTTTTTTCACAGTATATTCTGATTATGGTTTTCCCCCCTACTCCTCCCAGTTCCACTCCACCTCCCCTCTCCCATCCAGATCTACCCCATTTCTGTAGTGTCTCATTAGAAAACTGACAGGCATCTAAGAGATAATAAATATAGTAAGATAAAAACAAATCAGAATAGGGCAAAACAAAGAAAGAGAAGGAAAAAAGCCCAAGAAAAGACACAAGAAACAGAGACCTGGCACATTTAGGTATCCCATAAAAATGAAATGAGGGGAAAAAAAGATAAAAGTTTTTTTTTTTTTTTTTTTTTTAAAAGAAGCCCTGACATGACATTATGAGATAAGGAACTCCAAAGATACCATTGAGTTTGTTTTCTGTTGGCCATCTACTGGTGGGCATGCACCCTACCCTTAAGAGGAGTTTGTTTCCGTGAGACTTACTTTTAGAATACTAAGTTTTCATTTGTAAGTGGCTATCAGTTGAAGATAGCTTCTGGTTGAGTGATGAAGGCATGTGTCCCCTTCTTTAGAGCCCCATCTGGTGCAGACCCATGCAGGCCCTGTGCATGCTGCCTCCGTCTTTGTGAGTTCGTATGTACTGGTCCTGCTGTGTTTAGAAGGTTTTGTTCACTGGTGACTTCCATTCCCTCTGACTCTTAAGCTCTTTCTGACTCCTTTTCCACAGGGTTCCCCTTAGTCCTGAGAGGAGAGATTTGATGGAAGCACCCCTTTTTGGTGTTCCAAGGTCTCTCACTCTGTCCATATTGCCTGGTTGTGGGTGTCTGTATTTATCTCTCTGATTCTGGCAGAGCAAGGCATTGATCTGAGTGTAGTGGAAGAATGTGATTGGGAGTCATTTTATTGCTGCGTTCCTTTTGTAGAACAGTAGTAGTTGGTTTTTCCTTAGGTCGCTGGCTTCTCATTCTTGGTAATCCAAGCAGTATCAGGTATGAGTTCCATCTCGTGGAGTGGACTTCAAATCAGAACATCACTATTTCTTTACTCACCGATGGACCGGCACTTATGTTGGTTCCACATCCTAACTTCTCTGAATACGCTGCAGGGAAAGTAGGAGTGCTGCTGCTGCTGCTGCTGCTGCTGCTGCTGCTGCTGCTGCTGCTTGCTTTCGGTCACATAGCCCGTAGACTGCGGTGTCCTGTGTGTCATGTTTTAAGTTTTTGAGACTCTTCCATGTTTTTGTTTATATTTCTCATCACTTGTTTTCTTGCTTTTTTTTTTTTTTTTTTTTTTTTGAGACAAAGTCTCTCTGTTATGTAGCTCTGGCTATCTTGGAAACTCACTGTGTAGACCAGGCTAGTCTCAAACCCACAGAAATCCACCTGCCTCCCGAGTGCCACCAGCATGCTGGCTATCACTTGTCTTCTTGATAGCTTTTTGCCAAGTATGAAGTGATTCTGATTTGCATTTCGTGATGATGATGTGTCAAGCACCTATCCCTATCCGTGCTGCTGTTTTGATTTTTTGTTTTGGTATTAGGGATTGACTGAAAGGCTTCGTGTTACACTAGCCAAGTGCTCAGTCATCGACATATATCCTCAACCTCTTTAAATTTTATTATTTACTTTATATTTGAGGCAGTTCTAGCTCAGTTGGCCAGGTTTCCTTGAACTCACTCTGTAGGACAGGCAAGTCTTGAATTTTTGATCTTCTCTCCTTAGTCCCTCAGGTAACTACATGCAGACATGCACCACCAGGCTCATCTTTTGGTAGCTATTTTTATATCTTCTCTAGAAAAATATCTAACAGCCACCTAATAGATTTTAAAAAATAGAATCTTTGGAGTTTTCTAAATAGGATCATATGCCATCTCTACAAAGGGATAATTGTGTAATTCCCTTTTAGATTTGGTTATCTTTCCTTTTCCTTGCCTAATTTCTTCATATAGTGTTTCCAGTACAGTATTGAACAGAAGTTGTGGGAAGGGGCACTCTTGCCTTGTGCCAGATAATAGATAAAAAGATTTCATTTTTCCCTCATGGATTGTGATGTTTGTTGTGAATTTTCATAGATTGCTTTGATGAGAAAGTTTCTTCCATACCAATTGTATTGAAAATTTTTATCATGGAATGATACTGAACTTTTCCAAAGGCTTTTCTGTATCTGTTTAGATGATTTTGTGTTTTTATCATTTGTTCTGTTAATGTGATATCACATTTGTTGATTTGCATATGTTATATAACCAACTTTATATCCCCAGAGAAGTCTCACCTGGCTTTTGATGTACTATTGAATTAGATTGTTGTTATATTCCACACATGGTATAATTTTGATCATCTTAACCTTTTTAAAAGTTGGTTTTTGACTTAATATGTATTCTGTCCTTAGATGTTCTTTGTACATCTGAGAAGAACTAACTAGGACTAACATCTAACTAGGTCTGTCAAATCTGTTTGGTCTGTAGTTTGGTCATGTGAAGTCTGTTGGTTTTCTGCCTAGGTGTTATTAAAATGTGCTGCTTTTAGTTTCTGCATTCTAATCTGTCTGTATTCGTGTTTATACTTAGTACTCTGATACAGGGTGTGTATACTTTTACAGTTACTATAGCTTTGTGTTAAATTGATCCCTTTGACATATAATGTGACCTTTATCTCTACAGATAGCTTATAATGGAAATTCTTTTGTTTTCCCTTATGTCATTTCTTTCAGTTCAAACCTGTATATAATTCTAAGGTAAATGTCTCATGAACAAAATACAGCTAGAGTTTGTTGTTGTATATTGAGACAGGGTCTCTGACCATCTTGGTTTGACTGGAACTCCATGTGTAGACCTGGCTGGCCAGGAACTTACAGCCTGCGTCCTGAGTGCTAGGATTAAAGGCTTTGCTCATCACACCTGGCCCAATCTTCCCCTTTCAGCTGTTATGTATATCTTTTTTTATGACTTTAGTTCATTAATACTTCAAGTAATTGTAAGGATTTGCTGTTGCCCAGTTGTTAACTATTTTTTCTACAGTTCTCTTGTCCAACTATGGTGCTACTTTCTTTCTTGCTAAAGTCTTTTATCTTCCTTTTATTTTTAGAATTATGTGTGTGCATGAATGTCATGGTGTATGCACGTGTGGAGTTAGAGGACAACTCTTGGAATTTAGTTCTTTCCTTCTACCATGTGGGATCTGGGGGTTGGACTCATGTTGTCAGGTGTGGCAGCAGGTACCTTTATTTGCTGAGCCATCTTGTCTGGCCATCTCTTTCATTTTTAAATGATACTATTGCTGGTTTGGCAGTTGCTCTTTTATGGTGTAATTTTTTGATTCTTTTTTTCCCTTTTGTGTTGAAAGATGTCTTACATATTCAATCAGTTGTAGCTTCCTTTGAAATTCATTTTTAGTAATTTGACAGCAGTAATTTAGATGTTTCAAAATTATACCTCCTAATTGTAAACTAAAGACTGTCTTAATTTTCATATCAGATACCGTGCTTGGTATGCAGCATACAGAAATCAATAAATGAAGACCTTAATGCCAGATAAATCACTTTGTTAGAAAAGATATCAGAAAAGATAGCCAAACAGTTAATTGTGGAGTGGACTTTGTTTATGTTCCCTCTCTCTCTCCCTTCCTCCTCTCTTCCTCCCCTCCCTCCTTATTTTCTCTCCTCTCCTCTCCTCTTCACCTCTTTTATATTTTTACAAATTATATGTCAGTTACTGGCCATTTAAAGACGTTTCCCCATGAGAATATAACCATTTAATTTGATAGACACATTACTAAAACAAATAAAAGGACAGCCCCTTGTTTCAGATCCTCTGAGAAGAAATTACCTGGAACTGTAGATATTTTTAGGAAAACGAACAGAGGAGTAAAGTTGTGAGAAAGCTTTGAGGTTGTATTAGGACTTTACCTAGGCCTTGAAAGAGGAGTTAGATTCTGTATGGCAACAAGCAGAATATTCTAGGCCAGGGGAATGGTATGCAGTAAAGTATTGAGACAGAGTAATGGAGTCAAATTCAAGGTAAAACAAGGATTTACTTCTGCTTATATATTGTAGATAGATAACTTAACCTGGAGTTGTGAAAGAGAGAATTAAGAAGGATCAAAGTCAGTGTGGTTGTGGACGCAGTATGGAGGGAAATAGAAACTTACAAACTTTTGGTGTTGGAGACTGAAATAAATGGTGGAGAGTTGAATCTGGAAATAGAGTTTGTAAGAGTTCTCTGCTTCCTATTATGATAAAATACCATGACCAAAAGCAACTTGAAAGGTTTGATTTATTTATACTTCCAGGTCACAATCCATCATTGAGGGAAGTTAGGATAGGAACTCAAGGCAAGAAGTTAGAGGCTGGAACCATGGAGTTATGCCACCGCTTTGCTAACTTGCTCTTTGCCTCATGCTCAGCCAGCTTTCTTACACAGCTTAGACCTATTTGCCTAGGGATGGTTACCCACGGTGGGCTAGGCTCTTCCAGATCAGTATCAATCAAGATAATTTCTCTCAGACATAGCCGTGGCCTGTTTGATCCAGGCAGTTCTTCAGTAGAGGTTCCCTCTTCCCACTTGATTCTAGACAGTGTCAAGTTGGCAATTTAAAGTAACCAGGGCACTCCCTCTCTTACTCTGCTTAATTGGTGTGAGGATACCCATGACCTCTCAAGTTATTAGTTAATTACGTTTGGACGTTCTCTTGTAGTCCTATTCTACTTGACTGCTCTGCAGCATTGGGCACAGTTGACTATATTTTCCTAAGAACTCTTTTTTGTTTTTTTGCATTATAGTCTCCCCCACATCCCATGATTCAGTACTCTGTCCTAAATGGTGTTTGTGCTCTTAGGTTGTAGGTGTATTAAAGAAATTGCCCCAGACTGAACTTTAGTCTTATATTCTTTTTTAAAAAATTATTGATTGTATGTGTATGAGTGTTTTGTCTGCATGTGTATCTGTGCACTGCTTTTTTATTGAAAGTTTTTTTTCCATTTTTTATTTTATATATATGGGTGCTTTGTTTTCCTGCATATATGTCTGTTTACCACATGTGTGCCTGGTACCAGCAAGAAGCCAGAAGATGGCGTTAGAGCCTCTTGAACTGGAGTTACAGATGGTTATGAGCCAACATTGGGTGCTGGGAAGTGAACCTATGTCCTCTGAAAGCATAGCCTTTGTCTTTAACCACCGAGCCATCTCTCTAATCCCCCCAAGTTTTTTTTTTTTTTCACACAGTATATTTTGATTATGTTTTCCCCTGCCTCTATTCTTCCCAGATCTTCCCAGCCTCCCCACCCATGCAACTTTATGTTCTTTCTCTCTTTTAAAAACAAGCAAACAGAAACCAAGGAATGTACACAAAAACACAAAATGGAAATCAAAAATACAAACACTTTTGCTTGTATTTTGTCAATAAGACAAAAAATGCCCAAGCAAAGCAGAACGAGACAAAAAGTCTACAAAATGATACTGAGTTTATGTTGTGTTGGCCAACAACTCCTGGGCATGGGCCTGCCCTGAAGTGGTTAATATACCCAGTGAGATTCTACTGAAGAGAACTGATCCCTCTCCCTCCCTTTGCCAGCAGGTGTAAGTTGCAGATAGCTTGTTGGTTATGGGAGGGAGTCTAAGTCTACTTCCTTTCCTCTGTGGTGGGACCCCATCTGCCTCAAACCTGTGTGGTCTTTTGTGTCCTGTTACATCTCTTTGAGTTCATAGTTACATCAGTCTTTTTGTGCCTGTAAGATGTTGTTTACTTGGAGTCATCCATCCATCATCCCCACCCCCACCTCCTGAATAGATCCCTGAGTCTAGAGAGAAGGGTTTTGATGAAGATACCCCATTTATGACTTGTTGTAAAAGAAAACTGAACCACACGCGTGTTCCAAGCCGCAGCTTTCCTGAGCCAGGCGGAGTGGCCAAAGTGGGAAAGCTATGCAGGAACACAGAGTGGATCAGGGTTCTTACTGCATTCCCATCCTGCCTTTGGTGGAGCCTGATGAGTCAACGAGAGTCAAACTTGGGAGAAGTACAAGTCGTAGGGCAGTCTCAACTTTATGCAGCGTTAGGATACATTTATAGGGTAGGCAGAGGAGGAGTCATTGACCCCAAGAATGAGAACCATTGGTTGAGACAGGGGTGCTGACTTTGCCTCATCTGCATGTGGTGAATCTGTGGTTTCAGCTACAGGGCAGAAAAGCATCAACTAAGCCACATTTCTTTGCTTCTGTGAAGCTGGCTAGGCTAAGGTAAGGAGCTGCCGAATGCCCGCTGTTCTCATCTCCTGGGATGACATGGGTTCCAAGCCAGCTTTGACTCACTCTTAGCTCTAGGACAGTCCTACAGTGACTGAGTGCTCCAAAGTCTCTCACTCTTTACACATTTGTCCAGCTCTGGGTCTCTTTGTGTGGTCCCATCTATTTCAGGAAGAAGCTTCTCTGATGAGGATTGAGTGAGGCTCTGCTCTGATCTGTTGGTATAGCATAATATCATTAGGAGTCATTTTATTGCTATGCTCCTGTAACAGAATATTAATTAGTATTAGATATTCCCCTAGTCCCATGGCCTATCTAGTTTCAGGTTCTTGGCCACTTTAGCAGTGTCAGTTATGGGTTCTATCTCAGGGAGTGGGCTTTAAATCCGAACAGAAAGTGGAAGTTACTCCCATAACATTTGTACCACTATTGCACAAGTATATTGCAGGTTGCTGTTGTAGGTCGAAGAGCTTGTACCTGGGAGATACTGATAATTACCTTTCTCCTCTGGAAGCATGCAGATTATCTTAATGTACCGCAAATGCTAGTCAGTAGAGGTGAAGGGTCTAGGTAAGCTCCAGCTCAGCTTCTCCATGTTTGGTGACCTATATAAGTGTTGACTTCAACAATAGGGCCTTACCATCAGGTTGCAGAGTGTAACCAATGGCTTTGGCAATAGTCTGTGATGTTTGGTGGCTTTCCTGGGGTCTCTTTGGCCAACAACTCAACAAGATGTAACTTGTTTGGCACTGGAAGTTTTGCTTGGTGGCATAAGATGTCTAGTTGGAATATTTTCTCCCCTATTGTTTGGTGACTCCATTTAGATTCTTCTCAAATATTTATGTTGTTTAGGAAGCTTCTGTAGTAGTTGATTTTCATATATTTTTTTTCAAAAGGCTTTTAGTGTTAATTGTCCCTCCCCAGTTTCCCTCCTTTGCCCTTCTCTCCCATCCCTCTCTCTTTTTATTCCCCCATTCTAATTTCCTAGTTGTCTCTCCATAACAATATATTCTAGTTTCCCTTTCTTTGGGGAGTCCTCACCTATTTCCTGTCCCTTACTAGGTATCTAACCTCTCTGGTTATTTGGATTGTAGCACACATGTCTAAACTTCAAAGCTGACATCCACATAAAAGAGAAAACAAACAATATTTGTCTTTTTAGATCTGGATTACCTCACTCAGGATGATTTTTTTCTAGCTCCACCCATTTACATGTGAATTTCATTTTATCTTAACAGCTGAATAATATTCCATTGTGTAAATGTACCATATTTTCACTATATCCATCAGTTGATGAACATGTAGCTTGTTTTCAATTTCTGGCTTTTTTGAATAGAGCAGCAATGAACATGGATGAGCAAGTGTCCCTGTGGAAGGATGTACACTCCTTTGGTTATATGCTCAAGAGCTGTATAGCTAGATCTTGAGGTAGATCTGTTTCCAGCTTCCTGAGGAACCACCACACTGACTTCCATAGGGTCTGTACAAGTTTGCACTCCCACTAACAGTGAATAAGTGTGTGTTGCTCCCCTCACTCCCGCCCACATCCTTGCTAGCATGTGCTGCCCCTCCCCCCTTTTGTGGTCTTGGAAATTCTGATGTGTGGAGTTTCTGCTCTTAGATGTCTCTTGGCAGCCTAGACATAACTCTAGTTTTCTGGGCCTCTCCAGTGATTGGGATCTGTAGCTCTTCCTCATTTGTAGCTCTTTGCCTTTTATTGCCGCCTCTTCTCACCATTCTCATCTTACCAGTTCTTCATGGTCCCAGCTTTCCACAATTCTTAGTAGTTGCCATCTCTTAAGCTGTCTTCTATCTGCTGCTGGGTGTACCAGTGCTAGGAGTATTCTTTATTTGTGCAGCTCAGTGTACTATACCTGTGATAAGACCAGAAGTAAGCAATAAAACACTCAAATGAGGCTTTGTCTGGGGTTAGGCTGCAGCCTCTGGTGGAGTGGGGAGCAGTGCACAGGAGAGGTGGACCTTTGCACTACTCCAAAGAGGATGACGGGGGCTGCTATATAGCCTTCCCACACATGCAGTGTCTTGTCTGCTAACCATAGACTCTGTTTACTTAGGCCTGGCTGTCCTAGCTACTAATGGCAGGTTAGGTGCTTCTCTCTAACCAGATTGAAGACAGCTATGGAATGTTGGAGTGTTTGTGAATGGGAGGAGGGGGTTCATCATGAAAGGCTATAGGTGGAGTCATAGCAGAGCTCTTATGAAACTGTTAGGGCCGAAGTGAAGCCTCCTATAGCCTTTGCAAGTATGCAGAGTGGCTGTAATTAAAACAGGGTCTTTTGTGGCTTGAGTGGCATCCATCGCAGTTGTGTTTCTTGTATTTGGAAGGAAATCTCTTGGAGAGTTGTGTTCATGTGAAGCCTCCGCCTCCTCCATGCATTGGTAGCTGGATTGAGGAAAGGCTCCCCAAGCAGCCACAGCATTTCATAGCTGCTTGACTGAAAGCTCTCACAGTTTTGCAAAATGGTGTGGCTGAAGTTGTGGTTGCTGCCACCAGGGTACACCTTCAAGCATGGTAGCAGTATCATGTAGAGTCCCACTACACTTAGGAATCACAGGAATAGCAGAGGTAGCCCATTTCCAGCCCCCATCTCTGCCCTACCTGATATAGTTAATTGGTTTTGTTCCCCACAGGTGCCAAAGGGACAGGGAAAAGGTTTGGCAAGTTTGAGTCAGCCAGCCCAGCAATTCATGCTTCAGTAACTTAAGTTATTTAAATAGGAAAATCATGAAGGGGTGCTTGAATTACAGATTTAACATGAAATCGACATTCTTCAGTGAGCTTGTCTAACCCTTTGCCAAATACCCTTTGGGAAAGTTGGGTCCTCCTGATCGGCCTAAATTGATAAGTATGTGTAAGAAGAAATTGTGTGTGTGTGTGTGTCAGTGTAAGCTTCTGTGTCTGTATCTTAGAACACTTTTTCTATGGCTTGGTGGGTTTTTGTGTGAAGGCTGTGTGCTGAATGTTTGAATTGGAGAGTTAAGAATAATCTAGATTGGCTTTTCAAAATGTTGTCAGTGGATGGCAGCTTGGGCATCTTGGACTTCCTAGGAAGACAGAATTCTTGGTGTTAGTCCAGGAACTGCAGAATTAGAGCCTACATTGTCACACTGTCACAGGTAAAGCATGTACAGTAAGCTGAGACATAAGGCATTTCTTTCACCTTCTTTGGTTTGAACTGTGAAATCAATTAAACTACTTATTTATCTTCTTTTACCTGTTTTAGATTCCTGTAATAAATGGTGAGAAATTGTTAGGGCAATGGTTAACATCCTGTGAGTCATGACCCCTTTATGAGTCGAATGACCCTTTGACAGGGGTCACCTAACACATCTGCATATCAGATATTTACATTATGATTCATAACATTCATAACATGAATGATTCAATTCATTACAATTATGAAGTAGCAACGGAAATAATTTTATGGTTGGAGGTCACCACAACACTAGGAACTCTACTAAGTGTTGCAGAATTAGGAAGGTTGAAAACTAGTGGGTTAGAGGGGTTAACTGGAGGAGGCAAATGTGTCTAATCATAGAAGTCCAAAGTGTGTGTCAGTTTATAGATACCAGTTCTTAAACCTAAAAGCAGGATATTCAGGGAGAGGGGGAAGAGTGTGTGTGTGTGTCCCCGTCCGTGTGTCTGTCCTTCGTGGGAGGAAGGGTCTGTGGGTATGTTAATTTTTACTATTTTGGAACGACTGGCATCAGTCTGGTTTTGTAGAGTAACTATCTTTAGATGGAAACATATGCTTAAAAGACTTGCAAATTTTGAAAGCTTAATACCTATTTTATGGCTCTTATGTAGTATTTTTTCATGATTAGATAATTTTAGAAATCCAGAAATGTTTTTCAGAAGCTTTCCAGAAACTCAATTTTTCCACTTAAAAATTCTACAAGCAGTATATGAAAATAATCCTGGGAATATTTAAAATTATGAATGGAAAGAATATATTTAAAGTATCAAGAATAATAGACCCAGGACTCAGTGTTTTTATATTCATGTTAGTATCTCTGCAATGTTCTTCAGAATTTCTTGACCATAACTGAAATAAATGCCATTTATGGCACTTCAGTTTTTATTTGCTAGTGAATGTTAGTGAAAGAGACACTTGTCTTCCTCCATCTGCCTTCAGAAGCACAGAATAACCAATGCCCAATAGGCCTGCTGCCTGCATACCATCCCCAGATAATTCTCTCTGGTCACATCCTATTTTCTCGGCACCAGGTCCTGCCTCAGTTCCATGACAGATAGAGAGAAGCTTTCAGTTAATATGCATTATATTCACACGTTTTAAACTTCATAAATGGTTTAATACTCTTAAGTTCCTTTTAAAACATTTAAAATCTGATACTTTTGAGATTTATCATGTGAATATAAGGCTCTTTGAGGCAGTCCTGTTTTCCTTATTGCAAATACCTTTTTCAGTGTGTTAGATGCACAGTTGAAGCCTTTGTAGTTTAAAGAACATTTTGAGAGCATGCATGTTTCCATGTTTCTTGGATAAACATTTCTTCTTTCAAGTACTTAATTTTTTAAAATTTATTTGTACTTATTTCATACAATACCTCCTAACCACAATTTCACCTCCCTCCACTCCTGCCAGTCCTCCCACCCACCTCTCCTCTCCCCCAAATCCACTCCTCCTCCCTTTTCCTTCAGAAAAGAACAGGCCTCCCAAGGATATCAGCCCAAACACATAACAAGGTATAATAAAGCTAGGCACAAACCCTCATATTGAGGCTGGGAGAGGCAACCCAATAAGAGCAAAAGGGTCCCAAGAGCAGGTAAAAGCCAGAGATCTTTTCTCTACTTGTACTGTTAGGGGTCTTATAAGAACACTAAGCTAAATAACCTTAACATGTATGCAGAGGACCTAGTGCAGATCCAGAGGCTGCTCTAATACTCATTTATTTTTATCTGCTCATGTTTTTTTCTGTTTGTCATTTCTTATTGATGTATACATTTTGTTTAGATACACTCTTGCTATTTACCACAGACTGACCCAGAACTCATGACCCTCCTGCCTGAGCCTCCAAAGTGTTGAGATTATAGGTTTGCATACCATTCCCAGATACATTTAAGTTTTTAAAATGAGTCTTCTGCACTTGGAATCTCAACTACTCTGGATGCTCCAGGAGAGTCACAAGGTTGAGGCCAGCCTGGGCAGTTTAATGAAACATTGTTCACCCACCCCTAAAAAATACTTATTTGATTTATTGTTAACACTTTCATGACTGTCTTATTTAATCAAGAACTTTTCATTGAGGTATATATCACTGCTCTTCAAATATGCATAGTGAAAACTGTTTGAATTAATTAGTTTTAAAATTTTGGAGTTAGGGAAAAATTTCCAGGAAAGCAAAGTAAGATCAGTAAAATGACTAGATCTCTCCCTCTCTCTCTCTTTCTCCCTCTCTCTCTTTCTCTCTCTCTCTCTCTCTCTCTCTCTCTGTCTCTGTGTGTGTGTATGTGTGTGTGTATGTGTGTGATAACACACATAAATTATGGGCATGCATGCTCTTGTGTACTTATGTAAAGGCTAGAGCAGGATGTTGTCTGGTATTTTCCTCTATGGATCCCTGTTTACCATGTTGTCTTAAGACAGGATTTCTCACTGAACCTTAAGCTCACAGTTTTGGCTTGGGTGACTGTGAAGGGATCTTCTGACTGTGTTCTTCAATGCTGGGGTTATAGGCATGCACAGCCATACTTGGATTTTTACATGAGTGCTGGGGATTTGAACTCAGGTCCTCATGCTTGCATAGGAAGTACGCTTACCCACTGAGCTTTCCCCCTAGTCCTTTAAGTTTCTTAAAGATTGACCTATATCCTTTTAGTGCAGGTACGACATGGCAGTCTATCAAACTGTTGTCAGCACCATTTGAAAAACACTTTGAGCATGTGATTCCTGTAAGCTTCTGTCAACAACTGATTGAGAGTAGAATGTAGTTAGTATCTATTCAGGATGTTTTAGTTTTTATACTAACCTTTCCTTTTTTCTTTCCTTAATTAGGTCCACGATGGGCTTCCTGGAATATTGGTGTGTTTATTTGCATCAGATGTGCTGGAATTCATAGAAATCTTGGGGTTCATATATCCAGGGTCAAGTCAGTCAATCTAGACCAATGGACACCAGAACAGATACAGGTAAACATTACTTTAATAAGAAATTATTAAAAATGTACTTTATATAATTTAAAAATACTTAATACTACTTATGTCTAAGGATTGATATTAAAATATATGCTGAAATGGCATATGCCATATCAAAAATTTGTCTGCTTTTTCACTTATTAATTCACTGATGTTAAATTCTTCCATCTGTGGTAGTCAGTTTTAAATTATTATTTTGTGTCTAAAATACTGATTTTACAGTTTGTAAAAATGGTTTATTTATTTGTTTATTTTATTGGATCGGTGATATTTGCCACTATATTCCTGCCAGTAGAGGGAGTGTGGGTACAGATAAAGGAAAAAAAAAAAATCACCTCTTGCCCAAAAACTGATTGAAGGATTTTTCTTCTGTATTGGGGTGTTTTTGGTGTTTGGAGAGAAGTTAGTAGCAGATGATTGTCCAGTGAGAAAAATGTTGTTTTGTCCAGTTTTGGTTTGTGTACAGATAAATACAGATAAATTTGTTATAGATAAATTGATAATTGTAAGGATTTGATATTTTTCCAGGGTGACACTCTTAAATCTTTAAAATCTTACTTTCTAATTTTTAAGGTTAGCTGTCTATGTTAAAATAATCACTTTTATCGGTTTTACTGTGTAATTCATTCTTCTGCCCTTTGAAATCCATCGATGCCCAGGTGTGTTTAATAGATGGAATAACATAGGCATGTATTCATCCATACTCATTCTTGCACATACAGTCATTCCTAGTTGCTTACAGTATTGGATACCATGCAGATGCCTTGCAAATAATTGTTGGACTATTTTGTTTAAGGAATAATGACAAGAAAAGAAAAATTCTGTCTTTCCTCTCCCCCACTCCCTTTCCACCTTCTCCCCCCTCCCCACAGACTATAATATATATGTTTTGTACAGATGTGGGGTTTTCTTTCTATTTTCAGTCTGTAGGTGTAAGATGCTATAGATGCAGAGCTCAAAGATACAGAGGACCAACTGCATGTGGTTGTACTTGGGTGATTTGTATACATGCCTCCAAATCAGAAAAAATAAACCTACATGGTTGTGGACTAAGGTGACAGTAGAATTTGTAAAGATCCTCAGGCTATAAAATGAAGTATAATTAATTTAGTTCTGTCTTAAAATTAGCTTTTGAGATTATTGCTTATAAAGGACACACAAAGAAATATTATTCTTTTGAGTATTTTCAAAATGCTAGAAGAGAAACCATACAAATTAGATCAAGGAAGTAAGACTTTTTAATACTTCATATGCAATAGTGTTCTTATTAACATCTATGTAGCAGATGTGGTAACTAAATGATGTTATGATTTTTCTCAAGAAAGAATGATTAGTAGATTAAAATATTTAAGTTGTATTTGTAATGACTCATAGACAAAACAGTGAAGACACAAGTATATTTACTTTTTAATGGCTCATTTTAAACTAAGGGCAAGACGTAGACTTATTAGACACTGCACTTCTTTGGAAATACTATTTTTTTTTTCAATAAGATCATTCAGAGGATTTGAGTAACAGATTATTTGAGGCAGGTAGCTGTACAGTTTAGAGCAGAATTTCCCCATCAGAACTGTAGTTAACTGGTTGTCTGAAACAGATAACAAGTACATGACAAGGTACTGACTTATTAAAAAATTAGGGATTTTAAAGACAAATAATTACAATATTTGAAATTATATTTGAACATATTTATTTGGTGTTACCTGTCAATTTCTTGAAATAAGAATTATTCACTTATTCTGGAATGTAAGACTTTATAATTGTTTGTTGTCAATAAATGCTCTACCTGGTTCATAGTCTACAGAACTCTTCTTCCCGCTGTGCCATGATGAGAAGTAAGGCTGGGATGTTCTCAGGAATCTAGAGATAGTTATTTTATTTTAAAACATAGTCACATAATCAGGTGAGCCATCCAGCGTTTTGTGGTGGGCCCTTGAGAGTACTTGTAAGCAAAGCAAAGGAATTACTATTATTTTAAAAAATATGTTCTGAGATGAGCAAATAAAAATAAGTATGAAGTTGTTGCTAATGCTGAGTGAGTTTCAGGCTATAGGGTTCAGTCTATATTTTGGCTTAGAACATTTCAAGGCAAGTGATTCCAACCATGAAGTAGAACCAAAGTCATTAAGACAGGCTGCCAAATTAGACTTGTATGGTTTCCCCAAGGTACTTGCTTTCAGGAGGCATCAATGTTTTCATTTGTAGAATAAGAAAAGAAATATTCTCCGCTTTGTAGGGAGAATCAATAAGTCAGTATAGGTGAAACATGAGATAATATAGTGTTTGACACATTTTAAACATGTAGTAAGTGCTAATATGTTAATTGTTAGTAGTATTGGTCATTTATTATGTAAAACCCTCGGCATTGTTGCCTTGAAATATCTTATAATAATTGTAAGCAATTTAGCTTCTTTCTGATAATTTGTTGTGATGCGTTGGTTTCTAAATTTACTGTTGAGAGTCCATTGTACTGTACTTTTGAGTATTAGTGAATTTCTTTTTGAGAATACTAGCCAAAAATAGTAATTTCATTTATAATGGTTAATCTTGATTGCCAACTTTACCAGGATTTAGAATAACCTTTGTAACAAACCTTCAGCATATCTTTGAGGGGTTATCTAGATTAGGCTAATTGAGGCAGGAAGACACACCCTGGATGTGATTTGCACCGTTCCTGGGCTGGTGTCTCTTTCTAAACAAAAAAGGAGAAAGCAAGCTGAGCCACCTTCAACTCAAGAGAATCTCTTGATTTCTTGACTGGATGTCGGGTGACCAGCTGCTTCCTGCTCTTGCAGCCATCCTTTCCTGTGTATGTCCCCTAGAACCATAATCCAACTTGGTACCATTGCATTTCATTCATTAGTCTATTCACTGCCTTGTAAAAGAAATTGCTGTGTCACAGAGAGAATGATTCACCGATCTAGGTGAGTTCTTATGAGTGTTGGCACATGTCACTGACACCTTAGTGGAGGTGGAACATCTCTGTCACTGAAGAGTTCCCTTGTGTTGATTTCCAATCAGATCCTCCAAGGACAAGCACTATATTGACTTTTGTCTACACAAATTAGTTCTTAGAGACATTTGTTTTCGGATCTTTTCCTCTGGGCAGATGTAAAAAAAAAAAAAAAGAAAGAAAAAAAAAACCACCAAAAAACGAACAAACACACCCAAAAAAACCTGTCAAGCAGCACTCACTGTATAGGGCACTCATGACAGACCGAATTACGAGTTTACCGAAGTCCAACTTGAGGAACCAGTGAGTTTATTGAATTTACTAACAAAGCGAATAGTTGAAGATTTATACTTACAGGAGCATGGGTATGTCCCCAGAGCAGCATAATGAATTCTCCCTTATAGTTGCGTAGGAAGAGTACCCCCCCCCAATTAATTTTCTATAGTTTATATACTGTAGCACCTCCCAAGACCATGAGGCCGTACACAGGGAAGAATTATATACAGCTAGTAGGAGGGAGTGATTGAAATCTGGTGAAGGTCCAGTGACCCTCCCCTTTTCTTCTCCATTTGTAAGGGAACACTAATTTTCAACAAGCCAGATCTGGGTCGCCTCTTGAAATAGTCATAGCTGCTCTGATGAAGATGATGGCTGTTATGCTCTGAGGATAGAGCTGTGCATAAATTGGAATGTGTGTCTTTGGGGGTCATTCCTATCTAGTCTTCACTCAAATTTGGAAAAGTGATGATTACAATGTGGTTTAGTGTTTTGTATTCAGAGATGGCTTCCTAGAGGCTTTTTGGTATAAAAATACTTGGGAGGTATTTATTGATCAAAATAAGAGAAGCCACTTTACCACATTTAAATGTACTTTGTGTTTCCCTTATAATCACTCTTACTACTCCCATGATACTCATAAATCTGTTTACTATTTTCAGAGCTGGTAATCTTTTTTTTTTAATGCTTTATCAAAAGATTGAATCTCCTGGTCCAGTCAAGCTGTTGAGTAAGTTTGAAGTACGAGTGATTTTGTAAAATGTAACCACTTAGAAAGTTGTACTTATTTAGATATGCCATGTTTTCATGACTTATTTATATGTTGTATATATATACTTACATATGTGCTTTCAGTTTTTCAGGGCATCTACCATACATGCTGTTTTAGAATTGTTGAATGTTTGTTTTTAAACAAATAATTTTCCAATCAAAATGTATTTAGATTACTATTACTGTATAAATAAAAGTTATTTACTTTTAAAAATCTTGAAATCTTGAAATGTGTAGTGGGGATGTAAACAATTAGTGGGCAGGTGGAGTTCAGATGGCTGTGAATTCTTTAATGGTGAGCTCAGTCCTCTTTGGCTACCACAGTAGCTTGAAAACATTTTCAATACTTAACCTTTGAATAAAAATTCACTTATCACTGTTAGCAGTATGATTCAGCTTTCCCTGAAGTGTAATCCAACCTCAGTGGATAAATTTTTTTCTTGTCTCAGTTCAAAAGAATGTGACAAGGTGCTCAGGTTAAACATGAAGGATAGTTGTTTTTTCTCATCCCGAAAGAAATATTTTTAGTACATTTTTATGCTACTTATATTGCCTGGTTTAAGAGGGGAAAAGATAATTAGCAAAATGGGTATAGATTTCTATTATCATCTAGTTATTGCTTAGAAAGCTTGTCATGAGGTAAATTGGTAGCCTTTAGCTTAGCTTAGCAATAGCTGTTGACTTGCTTGCCTTCATATCAATTTTAAGTCTTAGAAAAAGAATTGTGAGTAGCAAGATGGTTTAGTGGGTCATGACACTTGTTAATCTTGATGACTTAAGTTTGACTTCCACATGATGCGAAGGCACATGCCTGCACGTATGTACACAAACACTTGAATAAAAGAAAAGACAAATTGTTCCTATGGAAGCCATAATCACGGGATTCTAACAGTCTTTATCAGTAAGCTGTGTTGTTTTTCCTGGCCTCAATTTGAGTTGCAAGCATGCCAAATACAAGAGACTAGTTTAAAAAAAAAAAAGCGTTGAACCGAAGCACTTCACTGTGCTAAAATAGCAACTAAAACTATAGGTGCTTCTAGTGTTTGGTCCTGCTGTGCCCATCTTCAACAGTAAAATTAGGATGTAAAAGAGGTAGAGGATGAAAGTAGCGTTGTATACTATGGAGATTTCTGGTGCCGCCTCACCCCACTCTGCCTCTCATACTTTTTTAGGCGTTGAATATTTATTCATTCATTCATTCATTCATTCATTCATATTTATTTATTTATTTATTTATTTATTTATAGCTGTTTAAGAGCATTCAGTGTTGTGCAATAAAATGACACAGAGTTGTTGAAACACAATATTCCTTTGCGGTATTTCTTCCAACTTTAAAAATACAAACCTTGAACTAAATTAGATGGTGAATGCCTGTATTCTGTGGAGGCTGAGTCAGGAAGATCAAGTTAAAGACCAGCTTTCAGGCTAGCAAAAATTTTCATGCTTCTCATTTTGAAGTTTTTGGGTGAAAGTTGAGGTATGTTACCATTTTTTCCCCATGTGAGTTCTGCAAAGGAGAACAATTCATTAAATAAAATTATTAAAACTTACTTTACCTGTTTAATTTTGAATAAGTATACTGAAAAAATAAAAGATAAAACTGGTTCTCATTTTTTGTTGCTTAACAGTGCCGCAGATGTACGTGTTGCTATGCTATTACTGCCGCTGCAGCTTTTGTTCGTGTCACGTTTCTCTGATGCATTGTCTATACTTTTATGTTTGAAATGTATTTATATCTTTGTCAATTGAATTTCTCAATGACAGTGCCTATGTTTACTATACTTGTTCAATAATATGTTTCACCTTTTTAGATTTCTAATGTAATTCTTCTTTTATATCAACTTCATTTCCTGACTCCAATAATGTCACTTTCCTTTGAGTATATTCTTTATAGTTTAAATTTAAGCAATTCAACCTTCTCCTTTTGCTTCTCCATTTTTGAGTATTCCTTTTATTTGTTGTCATGTTCTATCATGTTTAATACTCATTTATGAAATAAACTTTATATCCAATACTTGACTTGAGTTCTGTCCTTTTAATTGTGAATGTTTCTCACTTTCTAATTCAAATTTTCATTTTAATTGTGAATGCTTAAAATTTTCTAATGTTTAGTTGGTTCTTTCGTTACTTTTTTGTCTTTTAATTCACTCTGTATGACCTTTCACGTCTGTCCTTTAGCTATCCTAGGATATATTTTGGTCTCTTCAGGATGAGTTCATCGCTCTATTATGGGATGAGGTGGGCTTTCTGTTTTGCTTCTTACTCTCTTAAGATTTGGTATGAAATTGATCTACATTTTTTGTTGTTGATCATTTTGAGGAGAGATTACTTTTCCTTTGCATTTTTTAATCTCCATATTTTTTTCGAGGAAGGACTCACCCCATAGCTTAGGTTGGCCTGAAATTCAGTATGTAGCCCAGACTGGCTTTAGACGCATTACAATCCTCCTTTCTCAGCCTCTCTCCCAGTGTTGGGATGACCAGCCTGAGTTACTGTGACCACTTCCCCTTCCTTTTAAGGTAGGCTTGTTCTTTTATTTTACAACCTTTCTCCTTAGTCATCTTCATGTAATATTTAAAAGCAAGGTTGCTTGCTTTCTGAGACTCTTGTTCTGCTCTCTTCTCTCACTGTTACCTTTTCATCTGTGTATCTGTATTCCTGCCTTGGAGAATTTTGTGCTAGTTAGCCTTCTCCTGTGGAACCCTATCCTGGAAGAGCAAAAGTGGTTATTTATGACAGTTCGTTCATGGCTAGACTCTTTCTCCCCAATTTAAATTTAAGGACCCCTTTGCACTTGTTACTATATGGTGTAAAGATCCTTTCCAGTAATAAGTGCCTTTCTCTAATGATTTCAGTGTGATTTCTACTTTATATTTTTCCTGTTTTGCTTTCACTTCTCTGAGTTAAGATGTCCGTTTGTACCCTACTATACTCTCTTGTTTCTGAGAGAAAATGTAGCATCATTTCATTTAGGTGAGCAAACCGAATGGAGAACATATGAGATGAACATATGGAAATGTCAGGCCACCATTATGTACCCATAATTCTCTTGGAATTTTTTTTTTAAAGTCTTTTTGTGGAATTAGGTAGGGCTTGCTTAAGAAGGGTTGGGAAGTATTGGGCTTGTTGTATGATAGGAAGAGAAGTTTTGGAAGATAGCATGTGTTTTAGTTAGGGTTTCTAGTGCTGTGAAGAGACACCATGACTATGGATGTCAACTCTTATACAAGAAAACATTTAATTGGAGCTGGCTTACAGTTCAGAGGGTTAGTCCATTATCATCATGGCAGGGAACATTGTGGCACACAGATAGACATGGTGCTAGAGAGGTAGCCAGGATATTACATTATATTACTATATTATATATCTGGGTTTGCAGGCAGCAGGAGGAAAGAGAGACACTGGGCTTAGCTTGAGCTTCTGAAACTTCAAAGCCCACCCTTAGTGACATACTTCCCCTAACAAGGCCACACCTCATAATAGTGCCACTTCCTATGGGCCTATGTACAGGTATGCCCCAGGTGCATTTGTTTATAGAGCTACCCAGGTCATTCTTGGGTAGTGCTTCTCAGGTGCTGTACACCTTGTTTTAAAAGGACAGCCTCTCTTACTGGCCTGGAATTAGTCAGACTGGTTAGCCAGTGAGCTCTAGGAATCTTCCCTTCTTTGCCTCTCCAGTGCTGGGATTACACGTCTATGCCACCATGCTTGGCTTATTTATTTATTATTATTTTTATTTATGTTTGTGTATATTTGTGAGTGTATATACCAGGAGGGGGCATCAGGTCCCCTGGACCTGGAGCCCCAGGAGGATGTAAGGTACCCACTGTGGGTGCTGGGAATCAAACTGTCCTCTAGAAAGACAGCAACTTTCTTACCGTAGAGCCATCTCTCCAGCTCCTTCTATTTGACTTTGTGTGTGGGTTCTAAGGCCCCACTCAGGTCCTTGTGCTTGCACAGCACAGCACAGCATTTTTTATGAGTTGAGCTATCTCTCCACCCAGGTAGCTTTTACCTTTATACACTTAGTTTTGTTTTAGGTGAAATGTTTTATATGGTGAATCATTATTATTATATCACTGAAAATATTCCATTGACCTGAAACAGTGGTTTTTAAAACCAAATACAACGCTAGTATGTAAGTTAAATAAAATTTCTTATTATGTTGTTTGCCCGTTTATTCTGGTTATTTTCTTTTATCTACTCACAAATTAAAAATTTTTGATAATTGCATCATTTCATCTTTCCCTTTCTGCCTTTCAAATCCTCCCGTGTAAATCCTCCCACTCCCCGTCTTTCAAATTTGTGGACTGTTGTTGTAATGTTGTGTGTATGTGTGTGTAATAAATAATATAGTTACTACCTGCTCACTCTGTATAATGTCACTTTTATCTATTAAATGTTTTCAAGGCTGCCCATTTGGTATTGGATAACTGTTTGGTGTGCTCTACCCTGGAGAAGACTTATTTCTCCCACTCTCAGCATTCCTTAGTTGCCTGTTCTTTGTGTAGAGTTGAAGCCTCTTGAGCTTTCCTCTTCCATATTAACTTGTCTATTGGTCTAGTCCTGTTGAGCCCACCCTTTATTTTTAGTTTGCTAATTTTGCATATTTTTGTTGTAGCTTATTAGATAGGCAAATATAACAAATGAAGATTCAAACTTTTAATTCTCAACCTCAATTCTTTTCAGCCTGTAAAACATTCAAAATTTAGAATTGTTGAAAATAGTTTTTTCTTCTTCTTTTTTTTAAATTCTAAACTATGACTAAGTGTTTTGTGCTTAAGGAGTTTCAGAAATAAAAATCTCATCTGCATTACACTGTGATAACAGTATGTCAGGGATAGATGCCTTTTGGTTATTCAGCTAAGACTTTGTGTTTTGAAGTTGATACTCAGTTATAGTAGTGATTTTTTTGAAATTGAATCTGAAAGTAATGTCTAGCTCTCAGCTGGTAGTCTTGTATGTACTAAGTTACGGGTTATCTTGAAAAACTAAAAGGAATTATAGACTAAAAGGGGCAAAATCCCCCTTTTCTTTGTTTTGGTTTTTCGAGACAGGGTTTCTCTGTTGTAACTCTGGCTGTCCGGGAACTCACTCTGTAGACCAGGCTGGCCTCGAACTCACAGAGATCAGCCTGCCTCTGCCTCTTGAATGCTGGGATTAAAGGCCTAGAGATTATGAATTCTTAAGTGTTATTTATTAAACTCTAAATGAGTGCAGCTTGAATTTAAGATGGTATTGGAACTTGAACCCAAAGTCTGACCAAGCTTGGCTAGTGCTTCCCTTTGAGTTCATATCTCAAAGGATAGACTGAATCTAATGGCAAAAGTGATTAGCATTAACTTTAAAATATGTTCTGTCTAGCGATTATATCATAACTATGAAAAACATAGTTCCTTTATGAACACCAGTATACTATTATGTTTTATAAGTATAAATGGACATTGACTTTGTATTTAATATGACCTTGTGGTCTTGTTAGCATTCTCGAGAATCAGAGTACATTTTCTGCTGACCAGATGCTTGATTTTCATGTGTTTTTAAAGTTTTAATTTTGAAATGAATCCTAGTTTCTTAAGTTAATGTCTTAAGAAGTACTTTTAAAAGTCTTAATAGAAATATGACTTACACTCCACACTTCTCCCCTTTTCACATTTGAAGTCTAGGTGAAATACAAAAAGGTTTTGACAGGGAATGTTATAACCTCAGCAAAACAAGATAATATTAAACATTGTTAATATATTTGTATTTTTGATGACTTGAGCACAGTATTCCTTTTCCTAGAGACGTGAAAACAGGTTTTAAAAATGTGTTTTTCAGAGTGTGTTAATAATGTGTTTTTCACAATGATGTCTAGTTCTTAACCGTCTGGCTTGATTTGCAGAAACTAAATGGTAAAAGTAAAGAAGGCTCATTCATAATTCCTCACATTTCTTCTGGGTTACAAATAATTAAAAGTATAGTGCTTACTTTTCCTCTTAAAATTTATTATTATTTTTTGTATTTATTTGTTAGGGATAGAATGGGCACAAGGTACTATGACATGTATGAAGGTCAGAGGACAACTTGTAGGAATTCTTTTTCCACCATGTGGGTTTCAGGGATCTATCTCAGGTTGTAAGGCTTGGCAGCAAGCATCTATACCCACTGCGTCATTTTATTGGCCCCGTGTTTTCTCTTGAGAAATGTGGCATTTATTGTACTCTTTTTCCAGCTGGTAGTCTTCTACCAGCTCAAGAAAACTGAATTATTTGCCAAAGAATAATCAACTTGAATCCTTCCTCCCTCTCTACCCCCTCTCCCCCGTCAGTTGGTGCTTTTTCTAAAACATTGTGGATGAAAGAATCTAAAGAACAGTGCTTTAATGACACTTTAATAATGAAGACAAACCTGGACATGGTGGCACACATCTGTAACTCCAGAGCTCAGGAGGTTAAGGCAGGAAAATCAGATGTTTAAATGTCTCCAGCTACATTATGAGTTCCAGGCCAGCCTGGGCAACACAAGTCCCTGTATCCAAAATCAATTCAAACTAAACCCAAACCCAATCCTACCAACTATAACGACAGTAGTTTCAGTGTGCTTAAATCTTACAGTATGCTAAAATACATTTCTGAATATGTATTTTGACCATCTGTATAATGGTAAAAAGGATAGAGAGAACCCTATTGTACCCAGCAGAAGAATCATGGAACCCTCTTTATGTCCCAACTTTCCAACCTGTAAAATGATAACTGAATCTCTGAAGCAGAGGTTGGTATTTGTAAGCTATGTAAGGCACAGTCCTAGTTTTATTGCAGGAAACCTGAAATATCTACAACTACTGGTGATTTCTGTTGGTTCTATTTGGAGTTGAGTTATGAAGACTTAGGCTTGTTATTTAACATCTCAATTTTATAATGTGTAAAATTGTGTGATACCTATCTCAGGATTGTTTAAGATCGCAATATGTGTATACACACATATTTACACATAATTGCATGCACATTGAGCACTGAGGCTAATGTTTAACATGACTTTCATAATGTCTTTTCTTTTGCCAGTTACAAGGCAAAGTTTGTTCTGCAGTTCTGATCTGTGATGTCTTGAAACCCTGAGGACAGTGGTCCTGTCTGCTCCTTCTCACTTCCAAATGACAACTTTCTTTTTAAGTCACTTGCCTTCTTATCATTTGCTCAGCTTTTCATCTTCATCCCTGCTGATCCTTCTGCTTTGGAACCCTCTTCCATTGTGCTCTATTCTTCCTTTAGAAACCTTATTCTCCCAAAACATTCTCTCTATAACTGTGATGTCACTGAGTTTTTATTTCCTGCGATCCTAGTAAACAAAAACCATGCTCTGTCAGTCACTTTTTGGCAATTGTGTCCTTTCCTAGTGTTGCTCCTTTCCTAGTTCCTCTTCCTTTCTGATCTTTATGCTGTTACTTTCCCTACTGTCTAATTTCAGTGAGTACTGTCACTGCAACAGTGTTTAATGGTTGGTATAATGTACGTGTATGTCCTATTCCTAATTATTTTCTGCCAAGATGAAACCTTACTGCCACACAGTAAATAAACATCTGTAATTGTATTCAGTCAGTGGATATTGACAGTGGACTTGAGATCGGTCAGTGGTTAGGAGCACTCGTTTGCTCTTGGAGAGGTTTTGAGCCTGGTTTCTAGCATTCACACGACGTAATGAGCTCATAATGAGCTGCAGCTCCAGTTCCAGACAAGCTGATGCCTTCCTTTGGCCCCGATAGATATATCAGGTATACATGCATTGCATATACATATGTGAAAGCAAAACACATAGAGAAAATAAAAATAATTATGTAAAGATATTCATGATTGTAAAAAGCATGTCCATCTTATGGACTAACGAGTATATGTGCGGGTTACTGGCCAGCCTTCTCACACAATAGTTCCATGAACTCTTCCACAGACGAAAATGGATCATTGAAGAAAAAGTTATATCAAATGAACACAGTAGTTAATTCTTCTATGGGACCCAATATTATATGCTTTCATGCTTTAATGACACACATAAACACACCTTTTGTATGAAAAATGCTTTTTTTAATAATAAAAAATAATAAAGAAATTAGAACTTAGAAAAATTAAGAATTAGAAAAAGCAAAAGTAACATTGTGGACATTGGAGAAAAATTACAAGGCTCCCATGCAAACAAAGATCTTGCTCTAGCTAAAATAACAAAAACTTCAGGCTTGTTTATCTAATGGAATGCAAGTGTCAAGCATATATCAAAAAGGAACCAATACAAGAGTCTTCATCCCCTCCCAGCTGCAGGCCTCTGATCTTCAAAGTTGATTTTAGTGAGTAGTCTTCTTAACACAATAGTTTACTAATTAATAGCTAATTTTTGGTCTGCATATTTACTGTTAAAGGAGGCGGGCATTCAGGAGTGAATTATCTATTTGTCTTTTCAAGCTTGCTGACCTACTGTCTAGACTCGTTTCTGATCTTAACTATAGCTCTGTTTCCATGGGAAGGTCAGTTTAACCACAAATCAATTTCTACAGAAAGCATGAATAGTTTTCACATGCCAAAACTTGAAGGTTAGTTTACAGTGTTACTTAGAGCTGAGATGGTGGTGTCCCTCTCCCAGCCAGCCCAGGAATTGATTTATTAGGCCAAATAGACAATATTATTGATGAGAGGTTTTTTTTGTTGTTGGTTTTTTTTTTTTTTTAAACCATACAGTAAAGATGAGAAAGGGACAAAGCAGTTGGTGGGCTTCAGATTCCTAGCAAAGGGGAAAAATCAGGATCTTTGTCAAGCTGATTACGTCCACAGCCTGGATCATTGGCCCTCAACATGTATGATCTTCTGTTTGTAAGATATCAATTAAACAGTACAGTCTTATTTCTTAGATGTTTCGATACGAAAAAAATGTAACTGGTGATTAATAAGGTGGTATATTTGACAGTTTCTAACTTAGCTTTTCTGTCGAAATTTCTATACATTTTGCTTGCTTGTGAGCACCTTAAAATTTTCTTTCACAGTTTCAGTGAACTAGTATCTAGATTGCTTTTGCTTCCTTTCAGTTTTTGTGTGAAGTGAACCTTTTTCTTTTCTTTTTTGAACATACTTTCCAACTGTTTAGAGTTTTTATGATTTTATAATTTGTTTAGCCCATCTTCCAAATTCATACATGGCATACATTTGAGATAATATTTTCCTCCCATTTTCAGTGAGAGTGAACTATACTACAAGTTTCTTAGTTCTTCTCACAAAAATTAGACATAGCTATACTCATTGTGATTCATGTTAGTGTTCATCATGATAATTGAGCCCTCTGAGCTTGTATTTTCTAATGGCCTACCCTGCAGAACTTATTTTATATTGTTTCAAAGTTCAAGTTACTTAAACTAGTTTCCTTTATATTGAAGGACCAAATGATAAAAGTATTTAATCTTTATCCATTTATCATCCTTTTACTCTGTTCCCTGCATCTCTTCACTTTTGTCACTGTATCAAGAGAAATAGCAATGTTGTTAACCTGAGATCCAGATGGGATAGTTATCCAGAAATGAGTGTATACTAGAACCTTAGACACCAGCAAGCCTTCAGTTGTGAGAATTTATGGTTATATGTATTTAAAGGAAGATACTTCTGTGTCCTCTTGAGAACTTCAACTCAAGATCAACATCAAGGTATTTGATAAACTCAGATTGTTTTCTCAGGGCTATAGGGTCTGTGTCTAGGAAATCAGGACAAAGAAACTACTTTGTAAATACCAAGCCTTCTGCTAATTAAAATTGTTAAGGAATGCAAGTTGTCTGTAAATTATATTATATTGTAAGGTTTTGTTAGTAAATCTTATATTTAGTTTGTATGTGGTAAAATGTAAAATATCATGGAAATACTATTGACTAGTTTCCACTTGTAACATAAAAAAATCCTAAGATTATATAAATACTTTATATTTTGTAATTCTCAAATTTTAGGGAAGAGGTTGTTATTAGCTTCATATTGTACCTGAAGAAATGAACTTGTAAGCAGAAATACATGATTTAGCTGGCAGTTCTGAAGGCTCCAGTCTAAGATTGGACCTTATTGCTTTTGGCTGTATTGAGGCCACTCTGTATGGCAGTGGTGGGGAGTGTGTGGTGGACTGAACTGTTACATCATAAGCCAGCAGAGACCCTAATGACCTCCCACTGGACTCCACTTGAAAGTCCCACTGCCTCCTAATGGTCCCACTTTAGGGGAGCAGGCTCTTAACAAGTGGACCCTAGGGGAACACTTCTTTAAACTACAACAATGTTCTGTACACTTCTGAACTTGTATGTAGAATTGAGCCATTAAGGCATGGAAGAAGTTTTGTTTTGTTGGGGAAAAGCTTTTAGTAGATTCTCAAGGGTTTATCATTCCAAAGCAGCTAATCTAATTCTAGGTCAGCACTCTTCTCTTTTATCAGGCTCCAATTGTAATGTTCTTGACTGTAAATTATGGAAATCCTAGAGTAAACTCTGTAGTAAATTTGATCTTAAGTTGTTAGTTCTGTTGTCCAAGTGTTTCATTTTTGTAAATATTAGAACTACCCACAAAATGCCAGGAATTTCAGTTTTAAGAAGTAGTAAGTCAAAGGTAGGGTTAGTTTAAAAGAAAAAGACATTTGAGAAATCATAGAGTCACATGTGTTTATAAGATCAAGGATTAAGATGTTTGGAACTTGAATAATAATTAGCCTTATAGCTAGGATTTAAATTATTATCTTAAGGAGAAGAATATATATTGGAAATAGTAACTGTTACTCAGAATTTGTATATGTGTGTGTCAAAATTATTTTTGTTCATGTGAATAATGAAAATACTGGACTTCTTTTTTATTACAGTGCATGCAAGATATGGGAAATACTAAAGCAAGACTACTTTATGAAGCCAATCTTCCAGAGAACTTTCGAAGACCACAGACAGATCAGTATCCTTTAAATTTTGATATTGTATATTTAAAAAGAGCACACTTTACCATTAATATTTTATGTTGCTATATTAGGAAGACATGAACTGTATTATAGTGTCACTAATTAAAGATGGAAATTACTTGCATGGTGGTGAATACTTAATAATCCTACAAGTTTTCAGGAGGTAGAACTATAAGGTCCTAAGTTATGTGCCAGCTTGCAGGTTTGCTACATAGTGGGAACATACTTCATGAAAGCCAAGAGCAGGAATGTAACCCATGCAAAATGGAGAATGACTTGCATAGTATAAGGTCCTGGGCTTGCGCTCCAGCACCTAAAAGAAAAAAAAAAAAAAAGATGAGAATTGATTTGCCCTGACTATGTGTTAGTTTTTAGTAGTGATTTGGCAATTCTTAATTCATGGCATATTCACATATCATTATTATCAATTTAAAATTGTTATGACTGATTTTTTGATTGATTTCTGTCTCTTAATAGGAAAGTATATGCTATTATTTTAGATTGATATTAAAGATATGATTTGTGTGCTTCCTGAGTTTATTAAATTAAAAATAATTTCCTTAAGTCTACTTCTGAATCACCTTTAAATAGTAATTCTTTTTGAATAGTTGGCATTTGATGTACTTAAAAGGCAAATTAAGTATCTTGTATAAGAACTGGTTTTTTTATGCTAATATTTACTGTTGTTGAGTCTTTGTCACAGAATACACACAAGTGTGTTTGTTTTACAAATTTGCCTTTTGAATAAATAGGTCACTTCCCATAGGGATTTTAGTCAGGGAATATTTCACATTTGTTTAAGATAAAATCATTTAATTCTGTAGGGCTTCCAAATTCATTGTTGTTGGAGAAACCAGAGCATGAACACTGTTTGTTTATTAATAGGATTATCTAATTAACATTTTATCCAAAGATAATAAGATTGTACCTAAAGATAATAATATTTGTGGTTTGGAAATAAAAGGTAGTTTCTTAACAATTTGTATAATAAAATAGTTTGTGTGGCCATTGTGGAAAAATTATCTTTGTTCACATAAGGATACAAGTTACTATGTTTTATTTTCATATGTGGACAGAAGCCTTTGAAGTTACAATTGAAAAGTTAGTAATGGGGATTGAGCCTTTCATGTTTCTATTCTCCAACCTCTTCTGCTTACTCTAGCAGTCTGAGAGCCAGTGCTATTTTTGTCATAGAAGGATCCTTTGGAAACTGGGCCGTACCTTTCTGATTGTAAAGGTTATGAGAACAAAGTGTCTAGGTGTGAGGAAAATGTGCTCTATTATGCTTGAAATATGACAAATGGCAGAAGAGGCTTACAAGGCATTTGGGTTCATATTAAAAGCATTGAGTATCATATTTGGATATCCTTTGATTGTCCAAGAGATTGAAGTATTTGAAAAACCCATGGAGAGTTGTGAAGCAGGAGAAATATTAGAGCTACAGTAACTTTTACTACAAGGAGAAAAGGAAGAGGAGATCTTGCAGGCAATGGCCATGTAGAATACCAGTACAGTCCCTGGTGAGCTGTAGTGAAAGGTTTAAATTACACAGCATTTGAAAAAAAGAAATAAAAAAGGAAGGACATGACCACTCCTAAGTATGGTGGAAGAGAAAGTTTATTGTAGATAAAAGGGAAAACATAGAGGCAGACTCATTGGCAGAGTCCACAGTTAACATAACCCTGAGCCTCGACATGTGTGGAGAGGAGGGAGAGGATAGGAGAGAAAGGGGAACCAGGTGAAGCAGCTAAGAGGGCAAAAGATTAAAAGGGCTGGTAATCATAATGGCTGGAGAATATAGGGAAGAGCAGCCCAACCCCTCTGGGCCGGAAAGTTCAGGGTAAGGGGTGGGGTATGCTAGCCATACCCTGTAACTTGAGGTATGCTGGGAGACCCTGGAGGCCAGGTTCGCTTTGATATGTTAAATAGGCACAGCCATTTGTCCAAGGGTTGAAACCTAGCAGCATTGAGAATGGACAGGAAGAAACTTGGGAGCGCCCAAGCACCTGGACTTGAGTGGCTTTGACTCTGAAAGCACTGAAATGACTCCGAAATTTCTGTCTTGGTTGAGTTTAAGTTATTTACGAGATAAGGAATTAGTTTACAGATGGAGGCATAAAGTTGAAAATAAAGGAAAATGATTTGGGCATTATTGGCAGAACCAGATGTTTGTTAGACATGTTTATGGCATTTTATTCCTGAAAATTCTAGTCTGTACTCTAAAGGCAAAGGACATGAAGATTGGAGAGTCAGAATATATACTGTTTGGTGTTTTGTTTTGTTTTGTTTAAATCATTCTTAGTGAGAATCTTTGGGGTATTCTTTTCTTCTCTGAAAATGAAGGCCAATAACAGACACTGAAGAATGGAGCATAATGGTAGAAGAAATGTAGCCAAACAAATACATGAGAATCTGAGGTAGCTGTCATTAGACAGCTTATTTGATTTTTCAGAGTAAATACCACTTTTTCCAAAGTTAGTTGGTATTAATACGAGGTATTGATCTTTTATTGTTTACAAAAAGATAGTTATTAGAAAGTGTTTAGAGATGGACATTGTCTGAGCATATATGAGAGATGATTACTGATGTTTACAATATAAGATGACAACTCTAAGACCGTGAGCTCAGCCACTTTGTGGTTATGTAGCCTAAAAAATAAAGATCAGGTACTATAGTTACAGCTACTTGGAGCAGCATGAGGGTTTACTTGCACCTGAATTACAATTACACAATGAGATCCCATCTCAAAAATACTATTTTTCATCACTTTTTCTTTTACTCTGAAACACTGATTTAGAGAGACTAATAAGAAAATCGGTTTTACCTCCCTTCCATCAAAGCTTAAATTATTTGAAAAACTTAACATCAGGATGGGAATTACAGCTCAGAGATAGAGTGCTTATAGAGATACTAGATAGTAGAATGCCTACTGGATTGGATTCCCAGGCAAAAAATAAAATAATAAAAAACCACAAAGAAAGCTAGGGCTACCGAGATGGCTCAGCAATTAAGAAGAACACTGGCTACTCTTCCAGAGGATCTGGTTCATTTCCCACACTCAGTTACAGCAGTTTACAACTGTCTGTAACACCAGTTCCAGGGGATCTGACACACTCTCCTGGCCTCTGTAAATCCAAGGCAGGAAAGTGGTGCACAGACATGCAGGCAGGCAGAATACTCCTACATAAAAAAAGAAAAGGAAAGCACAGAAGAGCAAACATATCTGCAGTTCACTGTGTCACGGCTCTAAAAATGCCTAACATATCCAAGGCTGGCTTCTCACATTTCTTTACCTTTATAGATGTAAATACAAATTTATAAGGTAGTTAAGTAAGAAAAATCAGCCTGCCTCCATCCTTCCTTCCCTCTTCTCTTCCTTCCATCTTGCTCTGTCTTTTCCAGCTCTCCACCTACCTACCTACCCACTTACCTATCAATCCATCCATCCTTGTAAAGCCTCTTTGAATACTTTAATATCTTTGCACTTTTATAGATATAAATATATAACCCTAGGCAAATGGAACCAAACTGAATTAAATTCATACAACAGGGGCCTCATTATATTCTTAACAAAATTGTTGTGTTTTCATAGTTTTACAGTTTACAGAGGTTATGGAACTGCTTCTGTAACTGTCATTTCTCATGTGAGATGTGTTTAATAGGCTGTGTGTACTAGTGTATGGCAAAAGATAAAGTTTTACATAAGCTTTTCTTTATTTGGATGTTTTGTCTCATCTAAATCTTTTAATTACTTCATGAGATCTGTTGTATATAAAAACTCATCAACAGTTCTCTTTTGAGCTTTTCAAAGTTTTATAGCTGTCAGCAGTTTGTGGAACCTTATTCTTGGGAACAGATAGTAATTTAATTTGTCTTTCAAGTGGTATCTTTAACTGAAGGTGGGTCTGGAATATGTACTCCTCTTGATGTTTTTATTTACTTAACCCCAAACAACCACTTGAACTTGAATTATAAATAATGCATTCTTTATTGGTTCCTTGAAATATTATTGTATTTCTGTTGTCATTTATTGCATCAGTATTCCTAAGCCCTATGTCTCAGTGTCAAGAGACCAGAAAAAGGATTAATATTTCCTGATATCCAGATTTATTGGCTTTGTTGTCCTCATTTGTTTAAACTTGATTATTAGCCAACACACAGTAATTACTGTTTCCTCCCCTACTGTAGACTGCATCTTTTAAAAACATTTTCTATCAGAACATCTTTCTATTAGTTATGAACTAAAATTTAAAATAGGAGCAGGTGCCATGCATTGTTCTTTCCTTTTATGTCACAGAGACTGACATTTAATTCTTAGAATAATTCAATAAATGTTATTCACATTTTAAAGCTGATGAAACTGAGGCATAAAATTATATATGAATAAAATAAAAGCTAACTTCATTATTGATTGCTCAATATTTTCTATGTATTCTTAAAATTGAACAACTTTGTGATGACAACATTCCTATCTTTTTTTAAATATTAAAGTATTATTTGATAACTAGCTAACTTGCAATTTAAGAAAACTGACAGTTAATGTGGTACTAGTACCACAAATGTGGCTTTACATTGGAAACCATTTTTGGGAATTAGGCATTAACATCAGTAGACTTTTAGTGAAATCATTACTATTTTTTTGAGACTGTTTAGTTGACTGTAATGACAATTTAAAGACAGATCTCTCTTTCAATATGTTAAAATCTTTTATTTATTTACTCTCTGTGTCCAGGTGTACAGTGGAGTGCGTGTAAAGGTCAGAGGACAACCTACTAAGGATTCTTCCTTCCACCATATGGGTTCCTGGCATTGGACTCAGGTTGTCAGGGTTGGTGGCAAGCATTATTACCTGCTGAGTCATGTTGCCAGCCCTTTAAGTCCATCTTGGTTGTCTTTGTCCAGAGAATTAGAATAGAATTCACAAATGATTATAAAACTTTCAACCAAGAATTTATTTCTACAAATAAAGTTTTGTTAGAATCCAGCCATACCTAATAGTTACAATTTTGTGTCACTAACATGGAAGCTTCTAGATACAGAGTTGAATAGTTAAATCATAGACTTACTCTATTTATTTATAATATTTATTATAATAAATTTTATTTATTTATTTACTTAAATATTTATCACTCCTTAAAAAGTGTTGATCCTGAAGTTCAGTCACTTACTTTAGGTAGAACTAACAGTGGAGAATTGGTATTTTGCATAAGTACATACACTTGCATGCACACACGCGCATGTGCGTGCACATACACACACACAGACACACACACACACACACACACACATTTTCTGAGTGTTTTTGCTAAAAGGGGTTCATAGCAATTGAGAGCAATCAAAACCGGCATAGTCTTTTGAGTGATTTCTTTGGAATTGAAAAATAATTCATGTTGTAATGGATTTTAAGGTTTTGTAAGTAGTTTTCTGTTAATAATTAGGAAAGTCTAAATGATTTTGCCAGTCTTAATCCTTTACTTTTATATAAGTTTGTATCAAACAGATCCTCTTTGGACCCTAAGTAATTTAAAAAAATTTTTTTTTTAACTTAGATAATTTCTAAAAAGCTTCCTTGCTATAGTGGAAAGCTTAGTTTTAGTGACTGAATTCCTTCCTTACTTTTGCAAGAAACAAAGTTGGCATTCTTTTAATAAGTATGAAAACCTGAATTTCACCCATTCATTAGCTGGTAAGGTAGGGAAAAAAAATCATGTTAGAATCAGCTACTTAATCTTTCTGAGTTGCTAATTCTTTATTTATGATGTGCAAATAACCATAATTACATTAACTGAGATTTGAGAGGAATTAACGTAATCAGTGTACAGCATGCAGTGTGCTCTGTGGTATATTTTGAGAATATCCTGGATGCCATTTATTGCAGAATGAACCTGAGCTAGCTTGAGAGCTGGGTGATGGAAGTGCCAATGGAATTGGAATTAAGAATTATACTGTTGTTTTTCTTTCAAGTCAGGCTGATTTGTTTGTTTGTTTTAAAATGAGTTTTCCTGAAATAAATGTGGGAAGAAGAAAATAGGTTATAGAACAGAAAGGGTGAGAAGGTTCAGGTTGGGTATAGGAAATAATCTGTGGACTGTTTGGAGAGGAACAAGTAAAAGGAAGTGAACGAGTGACTGAATTTACTTTTTTCCTTAAGTTATCTGTCTTCAGAGCAGTAGAATTTTTCATCAGAGATAAATATGAAAAGAAGAAATACTATGATAAAAATGCTATAGCAATTACAAATGTAAGTAAAACCTTCATATTTTACCAATTGTTGTTTATTAAGTACATGTTTACATACAGCTCAATTTTGTTTATTGTAAAACATGTTAGTTGCATATGTTTAACTATTTAAATTCTGGAATTTTTTTGGTCACAAAATGTTGAGAACTTTTAAGTAGAGCAGCTTCATCTTACTTGACCTTTCATTAAAGCAATCAGTTATGTAATTAAAAAGACAGAGCCACCAGTTGGAAAGCAGGGGGGCAGAAAATTATTTCGCTAAATTCTAGAAATGAATGGCAAAGAAAACTCGTAGTCTGTTTTCCCTTGCTAGAATTGTGTTGGGTCTGCTAAGACATGAAGAGGATCCCTACAGTATATTAATGCTGGACACTCGCCGTGATCATTTGCTAGCATTGTCGCAATTGTTGTTATCTTTCTGTAGTTATCAAATATATCAACTTCTAGCTAGCATTTGTTTCTATTAAAACTTCCCCTCTCAGTTAACTATAGTTTAAGGCTAATTGCCTTTATTGTTGAGATCAGTTTTTGGCCTTGGGTTCCTTATTTAATAAGGAAGCATTAAAGTAGATAATTTTATGAAGTCATATGTCAACCAGTTCTGAGACAGTAGTTTTCACCTCACTTTACATGTGAACTGACCTTTTCTTTTGCTGTGATGAAGCACCATGACCAAGGCAACTAAGAGAAGAAAGGGTTCATTGTGAGCTTACTGTTCCCTTCCAATGACCTTAGAGTCCATCACTATTATAGGGAAGTATGGCAGCTGGAGCTGGAAGCTCAGGGCTGAGGGCATAAATCTCAGACTTCAAAAGGAAGCCAAGAGAGTGAACTGGAAATGACACAAATCTTCTAAGGTCTCATGGCCATGCCTCCTAAGCCTCCCCAAGCAGCTAACAACAGAGAACTCATTATTAAAATGCCTGGAGATTTTGGAACTGAGATAATCCTTGTCGTCATTTGAACTAAACCTTCAGTGGGCATAATAGACAAAAGCTATTGAAGGATTTAAAAAAAAAAAGATAACAGTGTTGAGAATGTTACTTACATGGTGTTTAAATTTAAGGCTCATTTAATAATCTTCAAGGGAACTAATTATATACTTAATGAATTTTCATATGAAAAATTAAATTATTTAGAATATTTTATAAAACATACTATATATTAAACCCTGAATGTGAAATTCTAGTCTTTTATTTTACTTGAAATTGTGTTTTTTATTCTCAGCAAGTTGAAGGTTAAGATTATGTAGTTCACAAGAGTTTTATCTTTGGATGAAAACTGTTTTTTTCTCCTTTTTAGATATAAGAATGATGTTAGAATGATTTTTTCATTCATAGGAGACACGTGGTACAATACAATATTTAGGATTAAATGTAATTGGTATTTGTAACTCACTTTCAAATAGTTCAGTGAGATCTGGCGGTTTTCATGTGTGTGTACATGAGTGTATAGAGAACAACACAGCATGCTGTCAGCATGTGAGTATCGACGAGGCACGAACACTGTATTTTTCTTACTCATTTTTTGTTTGTAGAGTTGGAAGTAAATAAATTTAAAGTGAGAGTATATACTCCTGAGTTTGAAATGAAAATCTAGAAATTTACAAATTTATAGAAGTTATTTACATGTAACCCATGTCACTAGAGTAGATACTGAGTAGAGGTTATGCTAGATTTTAAAAATATGAGTACCTTATCTAAGTTATTTCCTGAAAGAAGTGGGACATTGAGCACTCAACTGTATTAGTTGTACTCTGGTCGGAGCTGTCTTGCATGACTTTTGAGTTTCATGTGGCTGCAATTCCCGTGTTAAGTAGCTCTAATTTGTTCTAATGTCTTATTCTTATAAATTTATCTTTCTGTTTGAGATGTTATTTTTAGTATTGTTCGAATGTGTTACTGCTTTTAATTTGTTTCCTTATTTTAAGAGTGATTCTATTTTCTCATGTAAGGCAATTTCAAAGCAAGGTACTGATTTGCTTATGACTTTCTGTAACACATATTTAAAAATGGAACAAAATACAAAGCTAATAAGCTGCAACAAAACAATAGCAGTGAGCTTAGTTGTTTTCTAAAGTGTTGCACCACTGCCTTGATATAGCTGTGAACCAAGATGGCTGGAATCTGTCATAGTAGAGAGTGAGAGAAGCTAGGATGTCTTTCATCGCTAGTGATTTATTTTCACTTATAAGGAAGGCTGCCCTGGTGTTGGTGACCTACAATCTTAGTCTAGTGGGTGAGGCAGGAGGATTGTAAGGTCAAGGCCTGCCTGGCCTACAGAGTGAGTTCAAGACCACCATGGGCTATGTAACCCAGTCAAAAAGAATCAGTGAATACTTGGATTCCTAGAAAAAGCCACATCAATTCAAAAGGAAAAAAGAAAAAAAAAAACAACTAATAAAAGTGTGTACATTTCAGTTAGTGGGAATAAGATGAGCAAGGCTCCTGAAAGTCTGTAGAGGCAGACTGGAGAACTGAGACCAGGATTAATTGGAGGTATCTGAATAGCAGAGTGTAGCCAGAGCAGGGTAGGAAAGTGATACAATACATGTTATTTAGTCAAGGAGTTTAGACTTTGTCCACATGTAGTATGTGTAAATTATTTAAGGTCAAATTTGCATGTGAGCGTAACCTATAGAGAATAGATTTGGGTAAGTCAGGAGGACTAATCCAGGAGAGAGTAATACTCTTTTACTATATGGTAATTAGTGAGGCATAAGAAGTAAATGGTTTTGAGAGACTTAGAAAGAGTACCTAGTTTTTGTTCCTTTTGTCCTCTCTTTTTTACACCTCCTGAGGAGGAAAACAGTCACTTTAATAAATTGTCTTTTTGGTTCTTGATGTTCTAAATACCCCCTCACCTTTTATATTTTTGTGTTCTGCTTTTTTTTTTTTTTACAAGTTTGTACAAAGAAGTTTTATAACATAAATTACCTTATTAAGTGCTCGTATGTTTTATTCCCATTTTACATGAAATGTTAATAAATATCTCTAGGAACAATTAGCTTTAAGTCAGGCTCTAAAGTACAGTTTGACCTTTTCTCTCTGTTTTTTCAGAGATCTATTATGTAGCTGGCCTGGAATTCACAAAGATTCCATTGCCTCTGCCTCTTGAATGCTGGGGATTAAAGGAGTATGCTACCGCTCCTGGCTAGTTTGACTTTTTCTTAATGGAAAAGCTACGTTTCCCTGTGCCGTGCATTTTCTTTTATGTGGGGCTTGCTTTAAGAATAATTAAATGGCGAGTTTACATAATTACACCAGATATAACACTGCAAGGTGAAAACAAACATGTAAAGTGATTCAAGAACTGGTGTCATAATTAACTAGCAGATTGAAGGAGGACTTGGCATCTTGCAGTATTATTTTGACATTACATAATGATCCATCTCTAATGGCAACTCTTAAATCCTCGTAGGTACTACCAAAATGAGAGGGACATATAGAGATGTAAGCTTTCTGTCCGCAAAGACCTGCTAGGCATTTTGTAAACGTATTCAGTTACATTTTTGCAGTAAAGAGAGCATAAGATAATGCTTCCATTTAAGTGATCACCTGTGCATGTAGAAATGGGTAGGAACATGTGTGCAAAGCTTTCAGATGAATCCCATTTTTGTGTATAAATGCCACCTTGTATATGATTGTGAGTACTTTAGGGTAACCCAGGAAGGGCAATGCTGGGCTCCTGTTTACATGCCCATCTGCATGGAGGACGTGAATAAATTAGTTTGTAGTAAGATTTTTTTGCGACTCTGTTAGATTAACCCAATCTTTTCTCTCAGACTTTGCTTCTGCTTTCTTAAACATCAGGTTTAAAATTTAATTAACATTTACTATTTCTGCTGCTTTATTTTCCATTTGTAAAGTTATCATCAAAATAATTATTTTTACTCTCCTACTTTGCAAAAAAGCTTTTTCTTGCTTCAAAGTACTAGTGTTTCAATGATAACCTTGACTGAAATGAAATATTAGAGAAAATTATACTTCAAATAGTTTTGTTATGTATGATCTTATCTAAATACAGTTTAAATTTTATAGCTTAGTAAAATCCATTTTAAATATATACTATACTGTGTTTTAAAATACTTCACGGACATTGTTTTTAAAACATATTTGATGCAATATTTCATTTGTTAGCATTCTTTTAACTGCTTTTATCAGAAATATATGAATGTTTGTTTCTTTCTGGTGTTTGTCAACTTTGATCACCACCTCTCTTCTTTCCTCCCTAACTGCATCTGCACATCTAGATTTCCTCCTCTGATGCCCCTCTTCAGCCTTTGGTATCCTCTCCTTCTCTGCAAGCTGCTGTTGATAAAAACAAAGTAGAGGTATAGTAATGTTTTTCGCATGTGCATTTGTGGTGTTCATTGGTCGGTGGGCTTCCCCTCACTATGATGTGATTTAGGAACACAATTAGAATTCATTTTTTGAATGATCTCCAGAATGAAAAATTTCAAATATATTAATTAATTGAATCTTGCCTTATGCAATTGGCATGAGTAAAGGGTTTTGGTCCATATTTAATTTCAGAGTGACTGATTTTGGGGTTATCACTATATGTAGCCTTTAAGCAATTTCTTTGTTGCTATGCTCATTACTTATTATTTTATAGGAACTTTAAAGATAGATGAACTTTAAAGATACATTATTGTTGAATTCTGTGATCTCTAGGTTTTTGGCTAAAAAAAAAAATCTCTTCTGACTGGTGGTTCTGTTATAATAAGTAGTTGAAAGTTAATGGCAGATTTCCTTTTTTGAAGCAATATCAACTGTCATATAGAAAAAATAATGTATTTTCTGTGATCGTGGATTTAGAACTGTTAGTGATGATTGTTAGAGTATACTCTGAGTGGAGGTGGTAAGATACATTACAACCACCATGTATTCTTAAAGTCACATGTGCATATATTTGAGAGTTTTTCTTTTGATTCTACCTTTCCTGTGTCTGCTACTAGCATAAATAGCATGCTAGACTTGTGGGACACAAAGGTGGACTTTACAATCTAGTGGGGGGAAATAAGTAACTATACATCAGTCTAAAATGTAGTATATTTATGCTATGACTGAGATACTTTGCTACTATTAATGTAGAAAATATACTTCTGATGAATCTTAGAACTCTAAATAGGCATTAGCTATAAAGATCAGGTAGAGAAAGCAGCTTGTGGAAAAAAAAGTACCAATGGAGTACTGTGTTTAAGGATTTGCAGGTTGAGTGGTATGGGGGGGGGGGAATAGCAATGAAACAGGGAGAGAAGGGGGGGGCAGCTTAAAGAATCCACTGAAGGTGGTCGTTATTCTGAAGGCCGTGATATTTTAATGATGAGTTTTAAGGGGCGAATGGGTGAAGGACCCATATTTTGACACTGTTCTATTGGTTCCTGGGGAAGTGAATTTTGAGGTAATGAATGAGGGCTTAAGAACCAGGTGTAATCCAGGAATAAAATGACAGAGGCATCTGCTAGGTATGTGCCACCGTGCGTGGCTCTTACTTTTTTTTTTTTTTTTTTTTTTAAATAACAGCTTTTGATTCTGTGGCTAAGAGTCATCTCTGGGTCAAACTCTATGATCCTAGTCTAGAGCCCATTTTGTTAATGTTGCTTCCAAGCCTGAATCATTATGCCACATCTGGAATCAGTATATGACAGCTATATTTCATTAGCTGAAATTCAGTATAAAAAGAAATCAAGTCATGCTGCTTTCCCCATATTAAGTGCAGCTAAGTACATTTATTTTGTGTGATTTCATATATGCCCACCAATCACAGTGAGTGAGATACCAGCCTTTTCTACTAGTGAGGCTTTCCTTGAAAAATAACTTAGTTTCTGTAGGCTGCTGTATCACAATACCATGTATTATGTAGTTTATGAACAACAGTAATCTATTTCTCACAGTTCTGTAAAGTTCAAGACCAAGGGCCTGCCTTGTATAGAATGACACGTTGCTGTAATCTCATTTGGTGGAAATGGGTAAAACCACTCTGGGCCTCTTTTACAAGGGCACTAATCCCAGTCATAGGGGTTCTACTCTTGTGACTTAATCACCTCCCAGAGGCCTGTAACTCTTAATACTGCAATGTAGTGTTGGGGAGTTAGTCTCAACACATGTATTTTGAAGTGGCCACAAACATTCCAACCATAGCAATAACTAACAGCTCTGAGAGGTTAATAAGCAACTTACTTAGCTTATTAACATGGGTCAGCTTTTCTCACTAAACATTACTAATTATATCTAGAAGACATTTTACAATTTATAAAATATTTTTGCTCATTTTATTTTCCTTACAAAGTTTGGATAATTATTTACCTCATAAAGTTGTTGTGAGGATGAAATGAGTTTGGAACAGTGCCTAGCACATAAAGGTTCAATAAATATTAGCTGTAATCTAAAGATAATAACAGTAGTAGTAAAGCTTCACTGGACTTCAGTGAGCACTGAGACTTGAATGCTTGGGGACTGCAGTCCGTCAGCACAAAGGGATACTGATGAGTTGTATTTTGAGTCACTACTTTCCCAGGTTTTTTTTTTTTTTTTCTTTATTTGTAAGAAGACAGTGAGGACAGTTTTTGCAAAGATTAAATTAGTCACTAAGGAAGTATGCATAGATGTATGCTTGTTTGGAAATGAAGGTCTGGTTTGGATTATGGTTGAGTTAGATATAGACATGATGCTTTTTAGTTGACACCCAAGGGCTTAAATTTTACTTCTAGTCTGCAGTCCCAAGATATAAATGAGCAGATAAAAGTATTCTGAGAAATAACTACTTCCTAGATGGTCTTCTGTTTGTTCTAGACCAGTTTGATATATGCTTACTTGGTAGTTTAAATAGATTGCTCTTTATGCTTTAGCACTTTAGATATTCTTAGATATTCAGAAAGTACTACTTTATTTTGTACTTGTTTTTATTTGTTCTTGAAAAGTATGATTGAAACAGATGGTTTGAGAGAACTGTAGTTTTAAGGAGCTTTAAATATGAACGTTTTATCTAGGTTGTTCTAATTTGCTTCTTTGTTGCTATGATAAATACCATGACCAATGGCAACTTGGGTTTATTTTAGTCTAGGTCACAGTTTATTATTGAGAGGAATTGGAACAGGAACTTAAGTAGTAACTCCAAGCAGAACCTATGGAGGATTGCTGCTTGCTAGGTTGTTCACTGGCTTGTGTTCAGCTGGCTTTCTTACATAACCCAGGCCCACCTATGGGAGTAGTACTGTCACAGTGGGCTAAGCCCTCCCACATCAATCAGGACAATCTCTCATAGACAGGGCCACAGACCAGTCTGATCAAGACAGCTGTTCAATTAAAGTTCCCTCTTTCCAGGTAACTATAAGTTTTCTCTAGTTGACAATAAATACTAAAACACAGCTTCTGGAAATTTAACCATGTATTCTCATTTTGCTACAAATACAGTATTTGTTGGTGTCTCTATACAAATGCACTCACCCACTTACTATTACTCACTGCTTGCCAATAAAAGGAAAAGTTAATAGCAAAAATGCTTTAGAATTTTGCTTTTGTTCTTAAGCTTATAGTTGAAGACATTTCTATTTATGCCATAAAGATGTTTGCTATAAATTCCTTTTTGTTTAAATTTGGGATCTGTGACAAGGTTTTTGTTTTTTTTTTTTTTTTTTTTTTTTTTTTTTTTATATTTTGCTGCAAGTGCTGAAATTATAATTTCTCATATTGGTGTTGTACTTTATTGTTTGTAGTAATTTGATGTTTTAAAAACCTTTTAAAAATTAATGTATATTAAGTTTATGTTGGCTTTAATGAATACTTATAAACAATCACTATATAGCTATCATCTATCACTGTGTAAACTGAAAGTTATCGCTTCAGACTCCCCTACCTTACTCCCTTTTAATCTCTTCATCCCTTCTGCCCAGAGGTAATTAACATCCTGACCTTTCCATCATCATCATTATCATTTTGGGATTTTTATTTGTGCATGTGTGTGCTTTAAATTATTTTGTAATTTCATATTGGTATTCATACCCCCAAACAATGTATTTTTTGTCTTTTTAAACTTAATACAAATGGTTATAAAGTCCTTTGAAGTTCTGTTATTTCACATTATAGCCTATGAATTACTACTGTTCTTTTTATTGATTTATATGTGTTTTTTTAAAATACTAACATATTTATTTGCCTAAGGAAGATTGCCTCAAATCTTGTAGGCAGGTACAGATTTGGTCATTAGTTATTTTGACTAAGTTTTATGTATTTATCTTTTTAAATCAGTCTTCCCCTCCCCTTGGTATTTTGTGACCTTTAAGATTTTTGTTCCTATTTTTAATTCTCCTTGGAGTACAAACCGTGAACATCAGAATACCATTGTTATAGTTTACCCCAGCTACTTAACACCAGTTATTTGGCTGATGCATGGTCCTTAGTATTTTTAATAATAAAATCTATTTTTTTTATAAACATAAAACTATGATAGCAGCCTGAAAATATTTTGTGGTTACTTTTGAAATTAAGATGGTTTTGTATTTTAACTCCTGTGTTTTCCTGATACAGTGTTACTGTATCCATATCACAAAGGAAATTGTCCTACTGGGCATGCGGCACACACTTTTAATCCCAGTACCTGGGAGGCAGAGGCAGGCAGATCTCTTGAGTTCCAAACAGCCATGGCTACATTGTGAGCCACTGTCTCAAAAAAAAAAAAAAAATCTGTCCTATCAATCAGTTTACTTCTTATATATATAGGATAGCCTGATGTAACATGTAGTGAGAATTTGTTGAATGGAGTTCTCACCCCTTTAAAACAAACCCTGATGTTTAAATCATCTCACTCCTTGAGTTTTGAGTAATCCTATATATCATTATTAGCATATAACCTCAGTGAGAAAATGAAATTGTTTTTGACTTTCATATTTCAATAGTATTGTGGCTAACGTAAGCACTTGATATTTCTGCCTTTCTCAAATGATGGTTTAAACTAACGAAATTAATATGAATTGAAGGCTTCTGTGTTTTAAAAAGTTAACTTATGAAAACTTTGGGCTATGTTTTAGAAAGAAAAGGAAAAAAAAAAGGAAGAGAAAAAGAGAGAAAAGGAGCCGGAAAAGCCTGCCAAACCACTAACAACTGAAAAGGTAAAATTTCTTTTTAAAAAATAATCCAGGATTATCATCCTATTGTATGCGTATATTAAAGACCTTCTGTATATTTACAAAATGCCAATTATTAGCCTTTCAGCAAGTAATTATGCAGTTAATCCTTCTGAACCTCTCTTATATGATTCCTAGTCAGTTATAAATGTGGGTGTACATCATCTGAGATCCTCACAAAGCAAATATTCTCTTCTGAATGACCCCCAGAATGCTGATTTTAGCTTCATGTACACTGAGGCTGAAGTAGCAGTTTATAAAATGAAAAGATCACCCCTGAAAAATCTTATTCATGCTTCTTAACATGTGAGCTAGATCTTGAAGTGTGAGTAGTTTTAATGTGAAGGAGAGAAGATGTTAGACTGGGAAGGCAATCTGAAAATGGTCTTGGATGCTGGAAGTGAAATGGGAGTGTCGACAAATCCGTATTTATATGAGTAGTGGAAAGTAAGGCCAGAGCAGAACTCAGATCGTAGGTATTTATTCTTTTGGTTGAGGAAAGGCTCTGGAAAACACTTGGTTCTTGTTCTCTTTCCTCATCCCTCCCTTGTATAGCTCAGGCCAACTCTTTCTTCAAATTTTAAGTTACATTTGAATCGATAAGTTGTGTGTGTGTGCGCATTTCTGCCAGGGTGTGGGGGTGGGGTCAGAGGACGACTTGCTGCAGTTGGTTCTCCTTCCACCATTCGGGTTCTGAGGATTGAACTCAGATCATCTAGGCTTGGAAACAGACAGCTTTGCCTGCTGTGCCATCTCATTGGCTCCCAGGCCAAATACATACCTCCTCCTTCCTCAGCCTCCTAAGTGCTGGGGTGATAGATGTGTGGTATCACACGTGGATAATACTTGGGTTTCTAAAGTAGGCGGCGCACCTAGTTTAGGAGCATTCCTTTGCAAGCTTCTTTTGGCAGGAGTATGTAAGAAAGGTGTGATAGGCAAGCTAGAGTTAAGGAGAACATTTTGTAAAGGGATTGGCTGTGTAATTATGGTGCCTTGGTCTTAAATGTGTTTCATCATACATGTATAGAAACATGGGAAGAGAAGGATTGGTAAGGCAATGTCCTTGATTTTAGTTTTTGAAATTGAAATATCAACTTTATTGAGGCATAAATTACACGCTACAAAGTTTACTTATTTATAAGGCATAATAGAAGCATATACTGGTTCTTTCTCTTGCCATTGATTGGAATGAACTCTACCCCGAAAAAGTTACTGGTATTGAGCATTGAATAACTACTGAGTGTCCAAGACTCCTGCTTCGCAGTGTAGCAGTTGAGATTGCCCACCATTCTCCTTTCTCTGCTTCCTAGCTTTCCCCTTTCATCCTTGAGAACATTTAGCTTTTAGTCCATTTAGTCCACATTCATATATGTCTGCTTTCCATATTCATTGAGTTTACTTTGCCAAGGCTGTCTTTCCTGTTCCCTATCTCTTACCTTAAGTATCTTCTCTTCACCTTTTCCATATAAATAACCCCTCTAAATGTTCCAGTGATACAGCATTTTTCTTTTCCTCAAAGTCATAGTCATGTTGTTATACACTTGGTTTTGTTACTTTTATCATGTATTATTATTTCTATAATTAGATAACAGAGTCATAAATATTTTGTTTTCTAAAGTGCATTGGGTAGGGTGAGGTCTTAACGTTTCTTTGTATTTCTTTTTTGTGATTCTTTGGGTAAATACATGCAAAATGATAACTTTTCATCTCAAAATTCTTGTTAACATTGTGATTCCAAGGTTACAGAGGAAGATTAATGTAATATATATTTCTAAATAATTTACTCTGTGCTAAAACCCCTACAACCAGCTTGCAATATGGAATTATTTTAAATATTTTTCAAAAATACTTTTAAAGTTTCTTTGTATTTTAAATTGTTATTTTAGTGATACTTTACTCTAAATTACATTCTTACATTTTGTCAAATTAGATTTTCTTGCTAAATATTTTAATACTTTTTTGAAGGAGTAGTTAAGTTGGTGATTATTTCCTGAAAACTAATTTTAAGTCGTCACATAACTTTCAATTTAATATACATCAATGAGAAGCTATAAATAAAATCTATTTTACTTTCTTACTTGATTACAAAAGAATTTTCAAATCACTACTAAGTTTTACCTTTTGTTAAAATATTGAAATGACTTTTGTGATGCCTTACTGTGCTTACCAAGATATAACCATAATCATTTTTAAAACATGCTTTCCCCCTTTAAAAAGATAACTCACCATTAACATGTGGTACACATTTATTACAGTGTCTCATGTTTTGGGCCCTTGTGCACAAATCCCTTCTGTTGTTTGCTGTGAAAATGAAGGACAGCAGTTACTTCAGAGTGGTGTCACTATACATGGGTCCTGAGAAGACTCTTACAGAGTGTGTGAACAGTGAGGAATCTTCTGCTTTCCTTTACTGCTCTCCTTCAAGCCACAGGTTTTCTTAAACTCACTTCACAATTCATTATTGTTACTTGAACTGCAGAGCTTCGGGAATCCTGAGGCTGGGAGAAAAATCACTTAGAGGGCAATATTATGAATTCCTGATATATTTGAAAAGACAATTTATTTAAAAGCATCAGTGGGGAAACTGAAAGGACATAGCACAATAGAAGAAGCTTTGCTTCACAAGTAGGTATTCTTTCAACATAGTCTCTTTGAGCTGGTATTTCTATAGGACACTTAAAATCCAAAGAGGAGAAATAAGTGTAATTGTAGTAAAAATAGTAACAGGAGTTGTCAGAATAATACTTCAGCAGTTTCAGTTGGCTTTGTTGAGAAACTCTTCTATGCCTAGAACTATGCCTGGGTTTTAACACACAATGTATGTATGTAATGTATATATGTATGTATGCATGTGGATTTCAACTTGTGTACAAAATTACCAACTATATATCACCACTGAAAGTAGGAAATAGAACTAGGCCAGTTCCTTAAAACCTTTACACATCCACTACTCTTTCCAAAGAAAAGCATGTACTCCTTTAAGAAGTGACCATTTTGTTCTTTTTGTTTTTCTTATGATGTTGGTTGCTGAATCTAGGAACATGCAAGGGTTAAACAAAGGCTGTATCACTGAGTTACACCCCCTAGCCTAAATTGCATCTTAAAAATACCATTACTACATCTTCATGAATCTTTTAATAGTTTGGCTTAATTGTTTCTGTTATGAATGAAATGATACCACAAATATTCTTTTATATTGTGCTTGTCTGTAATAGTCAGTCATGTGCAATTACAGTTTATCCATGCTTATGTTTTGTATTCCATTTTACACACACACGGGGGGGGATTACTCTTTAGTTTATTTATTCTATAGTAGAACACTTGGATATTCATTCTGTATAGACAAGCATGAAAAACCTGTCACAGTAGATGCTAATGTTCTGTAAATAAGAGAAGGGAGAAGAAACCTGATTTGATGATAATGGCAATGGTGTGTTTTGGTCTAGAAATGAGAGAAAATTTGTGAAGACTTTACTTTGTCTAAGTTAATATTGAGGAGGTGAGAGAGAAACTTCCAATTAAAGTTTTCCTAGTTTTTTTTCCCATTTGATTAAACAGTTTATTGATTCAACTTTCTATAATACTGTTTAGACGCTTACTTTTCCCCAGTGTGGAATAATCTTTCTTTGTTTTATTGAGGCATGGTGGCCTTGGACTCTCAGCTGTTTTGCCTCTTCCTAGTGTTGGGAGAATAGGCAAGTGCCTCTGTGTCTGGCCAAGAATTCTTAAATAAATTGTTTAAATCTCTACTCTCCTTTTCCTTACTCTTCATACTCCTCTTTTTAAATAGGCTAACTCATGGTGCGTAAGTTAATCAATCAAAGCAACAGATAGCTGTAGTTCAAGGGAATAATCAGATTATTATGCTAGATATAGTTCTTGTAGATCCTGAAGCTTGATTTGTGTTCTTTTTCTGATAAAGCCAGTATTATAAATTACTGAACGTACACTTGAAATTGCTCTTGAAATCACTCCTTTACCTTCCATTTACTTATAACACTTTGTTTTGAAAGATGAAAATATGGCTAGGTATGTAACCTCAATGGTAGAGTGTTTGCCTGTTATGGACAAGGCACTGGGTTCCATCTCTAGCACCATCTAAGAAAAGAAAGGAAAAGTTAAATTAAAAAAGAGAAATTCAAGGAAAAATAATTTTTCTTAAGACCTGGTACAGCTGGTCTTGGACTCTGGCAGTCCTCTTCCCTCAGCCTCCTCATTGCTTGCATGGCACATGTGCCCTCCATGCCTGGGAGAAAGCTTACAGAGTTTTGTAAGTGTATATATGAGTGGTGGGGGTGGCTGCATCCATAAAGCACTTGCTGAACAAGCATGAAGACCCATGTTCTCATGTAAAAGTCAGGTGAATGTGGTAGCCTGCCTGTAATGTAAGTCCAGGCACAGGAGGCAGATTTCTAGGAGCAAGCTGGCTAGCCAGACTAACTTAAATGAGCAAGCTCTGGGTTCGATATATAAGGGAGAAGGTGATCAGGGAACATACCCATTGTCAACCGTGGGCCTCTACATGTGCTCCCACATGTACGTACACACACACATACACACACACACACACACACACACACACACACATATATCTCATATACAAAATAAAATTTTGTAATTGGCTTGTCTGTCTAAAAGTGACATTTTACAGAGATTTTGTTTTACAAGTGAAAATAGAATTTAAAAAATCAGCTGGGTGGTGGTGGTGATGCACGCCTTTAATCCCAGGGCTTGGGAGGCAGAGGCAGGCGGATTTCTGTAATTTCGAGGCCAGTGGTCTACAGTGAGTTCCAGGACAGTTAGAGTTACAACAGAGAAACCCCATTTAAAACAACAACAACAGCAGTGACAACAGAAATCTATCCTTTTCACTGGTCTATAACGTGTTGCTCTTGCATGAGCTCAGCGAAATGTTAGTTTTACACATTTGTATAAGCACTGCACAGATCAGCGTTCCATTCTAGCATCCCTGGTAAGTTTTCCTGTTTGAATTTTATGTAAAGTAGAATCAGACATGCTACTCTTAATGTATATAATTTCTCCTGCTTATCACTCATTGTTTTGAGGTTCATTCGTGTTGCTATATCATCATTGCTGAGCATTGCTCTGTTACCCATATAAGCCCTTTTTTTCCCATTCTGTTCTAAGTAGTATCTGACTTAGGGCTTGAATGAACAAAAGCTGGTATGAAAATTTCTGTAGTATTTGATGAACACATAATACATACATATATCTATATCTTACTAGTTATATATACGTCGGACATGCATATCTCCAACTTGAGCCTTTCTGCTAGAATTTTCCAGAACAACTGTACCATCTTACATTCTCTTCCGTACTGTAAAATAGTAACAGCTGCTTTGAATTTTTGGTCAAACAGTATTGTCCACATACATATAAAAAAACAACCAAGCAATTGTGCTTTGTTTAGAAATCAACCCAGTTGGCTTACACTAATAAGTATATAGTGTACCGTGGACAATTGAAAGGCTAACTTAAAATGAGTAAATAATTAGCTTGAGATTAGAAGAAAAAATTTTTTTCACAGCCAAAATGTTCTGCTTTGTTCTTACTATTTTATGTAGTTTAAACAAGAAAGAATTGAGTAGCTAAAATAAGTTACTGTCTTATAGAAAGCAATACATGATGACAGCAATAGTTAAATAACTATATACTAGAATACCCTGAAGCCTAGCATGAGGAACCTATTGAAGTTGTAATAGCTTTTTAATTTTTGGTTACTATTAAAGTAACTGAAATGATAAAGAGTATAAATAGATCATGGTAGAAAGGTTCTGTTGCAGGCTTTGTACTAAATTGGAACCATTTTTCCCATGAATTTTTGAAATGTTTTTGCAGTCTTTTAAAGCTTTATTGCAAGTGAAGCAGTGAAATAAGGAAGAAATTCAATTACTTTATGTGCAAAGCTTTCATTTTCTACTTAACAAAAGAAAGGGTTTTGTTCAGTAAGCTTGCAAGCTTTACAATCCTTTTTTTTTTTTTTTTTTGTAAATTAGAAATTTTCTTAAATAGAAAATAAGGAAATATCTTCTGAGTAGATGTGTTGATAGAAAATAGTTTTATTGAGTTAAAGCCTGTGATTAGGGACAGTGCAGCAAGGGTGAGGCTCAACAATTAAATCAGATGTGTTGCTGAAAAAAATGAAACCATCTAGAACTTCACTGAGTGCCCGGTGTAGTCCATCTCATTTATACCCTTTAATATATTATTTCATAGTTCTCACGGTGCCTTGAGGTTGACATGATTGTTCTTTTCATTCATTGAGAGAACCTAAGAGATACAGGCTTGACAGTTTAATTTTGGTCACACAGCTGTTAAATAATAGCTGAAAATCCACTAAGCAGCCTGCCTTCCTAGCATGTACTATGAACCAATAATTTACTATGTGCACTATCACTGTATTCTCTAACATCGAAAGGGGATTAAGAAAGGAGGGGAACCGGGTGAGGGCGAAGAATCAGCTCTCAAGTTTCTACTGAATGCTGTTTATTGTTCTAAGCATTTTGTATGTGCTGCTTAGGTATCACAGTAATCTGGGAGTACCAATATAGTTGTTATGCAAATTTAATATGAATTCATGCAAAGAAGAAGTAGACAATTCAGAAAGCAACGTTGTCTACAAATCACATGTAATAATTGGTAGAGTCCATCTTTCTAGATGAGTGCTGGAAAGGAGCTTTTACTATCTTACTGTATTGGTCTGTATTGGCTACTATCTCTGTTGCTGGGAACGCATACCTGACAGAAAAGCAACTGAAAGGTTTATTTTGGCAACATGGTATAATAAAAAAAATATGGACATTGGAGTCAAGAAGACCTCAGTGATTATGATTAAAGCTTAATTTGATGCATATCTGAAATGCCAAAACACGTAGAAATGAGCAAGTAGAGATTTGAGGCCAGCCTGGGCCACGTAGCGAGACAAAGTCCAAAAAATTCGTAACAAAACAAATAAAATAGGCCTGTAAAGTAGTTATTCCAAGAAATGGTCTTAGTTTATAAGTATTCTTACAGTAGTCTGCCTTAGCCCTAAAGATGAAGCTTTTACATGGCATGTGATAAACTGTAAGAGGTTCTTGGAATGTAGCAGTGAACAATCAATCCCCTTTCCCTGGCACACCTATCCTGAATTTCTCAGCTTTTAATCTCAGAGACATGTCCACACTGGCCTCCAGCAGTATGTCATTTATAGTTCAGAATTTCCTCCTTGACAGTGGGTTTCTGTTTCCATTCATTGTACTTCTATGTGTCTGTCTGTCTCTCCTCATTCAGGAGCTATATAGCTTGCCTTACGACCTCATCTCTGTTGAATCTGAAGCAGTGTTGGGTTTACATTCCCCTCCCTTCTACTTATTAAATTCAGCTGCTTATAGATTCCTTTTGTGCTGTTATCTGTATTAGCTACCCAGCTAAGAAGCAGTGTTATCTCATTCTTGAGGCTCAGTTGTTACACCTGTTAGTTAAAGGTACAGGAAATATCGAAAATATGACAGCTGAAAACTAAGCTTTTATTCTAGTCTGTGGAGTAGCATTGTAAATTTTAGAATGAGTGGGCAGCAAGTTTCTGCTAATAAAACTATAGTAATTTGAAGGGGACATCTGCTGGTTGGTTATCTTTTTAGAGTTTATAAAATTGCTGTATCTGAGTAGACCTATGTCCTTTCTTGCTGGAAAATTTTGCTTAGTAAATTGTAGATCCACCTAACTGTATTCTCATATAGTTGACATACTTTTTCACCTATTAAGAGGCAAATTCCTTGTGTGATGTTTATAGAAGCTGAACAAGTTAAAGTTCAGTGATTCTACACTACTGTTTTCCAGGTCTGAATAAGAACTGTTGAAAAGGTAATAGTGATATGAAATGACATGTGGTTGCCAAAATATTTAACGCCATTTACCTGAGGTCAATTTCCTTTCCTTCTCCAACCTCAACTAATAAGCGTTAGTAGTAGCCAGGAAATAATATGTGACCCAATTTTTCAAATGTAACTTGCTGGTGGAATGACACAGCAGGTAAAGACACTTGCCACCAAGCCTGAACCGAGTTCTTCCCCCCCCCCCCTTTGTTTTTTTGAGACAAGTTTTCTCTGTTGTAGCTCTGGCTCTCATGGAACTCAACTCTGTAAACCAGGCTGTCCTCAGACTCACAGAGATACACCTACTTCTGCCTCCTGAGTGCTGGGACTAAAGGCATGCACCACTACCACCCAGCTTTTGAATTGAGTTCTGTCCCTGCATTCATATGGTAGAAGGAGAGAACTGATTCTTGAAAGTTGCCTTCTGAACTCCATGCATGTCATGGTATGCACACACCCATACATAACACACAAAATAAATAAAATTAAATAAATAAATACATGTATAAAAAATATGGGCCTGGTGGTGCAGTCCTGTGGTCTTTGCTACTTGGGACATTGAGGCAGGAGGTTTGCAAGTTGAAGGCCTACGGGGCAATTTCCTGAGACTTTGACTTAAAATAAAAAGTAAAGAAGGAGTTAGGAATGTAGCTCAATGATAGCATTCACCTAGCATGTACAAGGTGATAGGCCAGGCCCCAGTACTAAGTAGAAAAAGGCATTTAGAGTTAAATTTCTGTATTCACTATTCAGGGATCTCATTGTATAAGAATAACTATGGTAAGTTCAAAGACCATGTTTATCTGTTTAAAAAATATTAATTGCTTTAGGATTCCTACAGTATGCTTCCCTGTATTAACTTCATGAAAATTATGCATAAGTGGGATTTAAAAGATTTGAAGATTAAATTAAAAAGATTTAACTTAAAAGATTTGTTTGACTAATAAAATAATGAATCTAATGATTTACTTCAAAGCTGCAGAAGAAAGAAGATCAACAACTTGAGCCTAAGAAAAGCACCAGCCCTAAAAATGCTGCAGAGCCCACTGTTGATCTTTTAGGACTTGGTGAGTAATGGAAATGCAAAACAATCAAAACCTACCTGAGATGAACATGTTGATGTCTAATTCTTCAGCATTATACCAAAGATATGATTTGAAATGGTCTGAGGAGTGTGCTGAGCTCTCACAAAAAAGGCACATTTTAATAAGGAAAGCCAGTGTGTCAGCTAACCACAAACTATTAACTGTAGGTTAAGATTGAAATTCTTTCTTCATTTTAGTGCACTGTCCTAATTTCTTCTGTTTGCCCATTGCTTTTTTAAGGGTCCTCTGTGCTTCATTATTACCTCTTATGGTGCCCCAGCTAAATTTCTTCATTTGCCATAGGTTTTTCTTGTGTTCTGGATCTCTCAGTATTTGTACATACTGATAGAGGGGCTGCTTCTACCAGCATTCTGTAGCTGAGTAAGGAATACACAGCAAGTGCATGTCCATGGTGAATTCTGATTACCACTGTGCACAGACATCCCTTATCTTGTAGAAGGGCTGTGGTTGGAAGAGGAAGCTTCAAATTGTCTAGATATATGCCTCTATGTGTATAAATGCTAAGACGCAACTTATCCTGATTTATGTACTGCTTTTAGTTATGATGTTTACTGTGTTTAATTTGAATAACTAAATTTTAAAAATTGTTTTCAACAACTTGGTGTTCTATCAGTAAAGTATATGCTATAGTGGTCCTTTGATCAGGATAATGTATTTAACTCCTAGTACTTTGTAATACTGTTCATTAGTTGAGGGCTGATCATAGCCCAGTTTTTTTCTTTTCTTTGTTGATGACCATAGCCATCTGTATTCTTCCCTTTAAACTACACACATAACTGGACACTCTGTACAAGGACAGTAGAATGGAAAGGGAACGGATCAGTATTTAAATGATTTTGAAATGCTTACTTCCTTTGTTTCAAACTTAAGCATTTAAAGATTGGTTCTTAATTTTCAGAATTTTAAGTGATCCCTTGTAGTTAAGCATATTTGCAATTATGTGGCTTCCTTTTTTAGCATAATATCAATTATAAAATAGAGTTTCATTATGACATTTTTCATGTTTTGTTCGTATTTCCTTTTGTTACTATTCTTTTCTCAACACTCTAGTCCCTTGACACTATTGCTTTTGCAGAAATTCAGTTTAAAGACAAATCATAGCCCAGGAATCATAAGACTGCTGTAGCACAAACTTTGTTACTTAGAGGACTGACACTAAGGAAGGAAGCCCTTCAGTCTCTCTGCCCTAGTACCTGGAGATAGCAAAAGGATCACCTTTCATGTCAAAAATGACAACATGCATGCAATAAGAACATCCAGGACAATATGATGTTAATAATGGTGATAATGAATCCTTATCTATCCTTTTTAAATTCTGAAAATTAGAAAAGGTAACCTTCAAAGTGAATTGAAACAATAATTTCAATGAAACATGCCAAAGGTTTAATAAGCAAAGACAGCACATTTTAAAACCCATTGGGAACTTGTATTTACTGATTTGCAAGGTTGAAATGTTTTAACCAAGGTTATTTAAGGTATTAAGAATTGGTTTTTCAACAGTTTTGTGTATGTGGTAGCTCTCATAGTAATAGGACTATTAATGGGAATGACATCTAGAGCTTATCATTAAAATACTATTTAATGAGAAGTCCAGGATAGAGAGAAATTACAACTGGTATGTTGTTTGTGGGCGTGAGGGCAAAAACAATTAGTGATTTCAAAAAATGTCTTCAGAATATCGTGATAACATTTGTTCAGAAGAGGTAGGAGTTATGCCTGGAAACCAGTAGAAGGCTATTTCTGAGAGAGAAAACAAAAGTGTTCTCTTTGTGGTGGAGGGTGGATCCTAGAGTAGAAAGGGACACAGTGTTTTCTTTTGAATTTGTTTCTAATTTAAAAAACAATATTACTTTAAAAAATAACACACTGTTTCATGTAATTTAAGAGGTTCTATATTGACAAAAAATTGTATTTCTTTCAGATGGTCCTGCCGAGGCACCAGTGACCAATGGGAACACAACCACAGTACCACCCCTGAATGATGATCTGGACATTTTTGGACCAATGATTTCTAATCCTTTACCTGCAACTATCATGCCCCCAGCTCAGGTATGCAGTGAAATGTGATTCTCGGCGACCACCACTTCTTTTTTGAAAAGCTTCAGAAACTTAACATTTAAATCATTGTCCATGAGCAGTCACTGAAAACCTCTTCTTTATGCCGGGACTTAGAAACTAGTCGTGCAGTTTTGTTTTGTTTAAACAGACAAAGTTTTTATTCAAACATAGCCATTTCCATTGATTTATAGTTCTCTGCTACTTTGTTGCTACAGCAGCAGAGATAGTTGCAATAGAGAATGTTATGACCCATACAAGCAGAATTCACCAGCCTCTTATGCTAATCAAGTTCTAGCCAGTTGGTAAGCTCCAAAGACTAAGCTTTATGCTTTGTGCATTCTTATTAGTACCTCATAGGATGTTTTATTTTTAAATTAAAAAAGTGTGTGCTGTGTGTTGTGTGCACACACATGTGTGGGCATACACACCTGCATGAGTTTTACATGTATCACGTGTGTAAGCACTCAAGACACTGATAGAGAACTTTAGATTCCTCCAGAACTGGCGTTATGTGTCATTGAGCCACCATGTAGGTGCTGTGATACTAACTTGAGTCTTTTGTAGGAGCAGTAAATCCTCTTAACCATTGACTGGCCTCTCTAGCCCCAGCATGGTTCATTTTAAAAATCATATCCTAATTCTTTTCTTGAACACGGTTTTTGAACCAAAATTATGGCAGTTGTATTGAGCCCTGTAAAATATTTGATGAAAAGAATTGCCTTTTATCCGAACTACATATTAAGATTAAAATCCAAGTACATTTTTAGAATATTGCCTCAGCAAGGAAAGTATATCTTATGTGTATTTATATGAATGCTGAAGCTGTGAAAGTTGCTAATTCTGGTGGGCTTTAGTATATGTAACTGAGTTGTGATTAGATTTAAGTACTAAGATCATGAATTACTCTGAACCCTATTTGACTTTTGTTTTCTAAGAATGTGTAAATTCTAGTCGAAGATTTGCCCACATGTAAATATTTAATAGCCTGCGTTTACCATCTGCTTGGAAATAGCTGACAAGGGTATATTTGCATGGGGATGGGAATGGATGAGTAGAGCAGCCCTTTACTGTGTACACATAAAGAAGAGGGAGGGAGGTGGAGGAGGAGGAGGTAGAGGGTGGGGGGAGAACATGAGTATATGGACATGTACAAGTGCTGACCCCTGCCCTTGGTTCAGCCCGGGATTCCCAAAGGCCAGAAAGCTTGAAGTACTGGTTTTCCTCTCGCCCTGGTGGTGAGATGATAGCAAATGCAATACCAGCAGAAAAGCAGATTTGAGGTACTTGCTAGCTTTGCTGCTTAGTCTGGCCAATTTTCAATGTTCATATTTACTTACATTACATGATATTTCGATCATGAGACTGTCCGTCACGCTGCTTTGAGATCAGAATTAGCATTTCCCCAACCATTTGGGTTTTTTTAATGATTAAATCTCATTCATCAAGAACAGAACCCAAGGTGTTGCCCAGAAGTGAAATGTGACGAAAGGATCGCATAGTAATGGCATTTTGTTACTAGTGTTAATAGTAAATGCTGAGTAGTTGACCCTTTATGCAAATCCCTTGTGGTTACAAAGCCTGTACTCAGGAAATAGGACAGAAGTCAGGTGACCTACCCCAGGACTCAGGGGTAGGGACCATATCCAGCTAAGTTAGCTGGGAACCATTCTGTTGGCCTCTGTAGTCCTGTGCTGCTTCATTGGTAACTAAGGTATAGCTGGGCTAAAATACACTATTAGGTTTGGTGTATTTCTTACACATTTTAAGGTTTTTGCAAAATTCAAAATACGGTTCTGCTGAAATAAGTTTGAATAAAATGCTTTGATAGTAATTTACTATCCAGGACAGTAAGTGTGAACATTTAACTTGAACTTGCTGTTCACCTCATAGTTTCAGAAGAGTATGAGCCAGCATTTGCTAGTCTTCAGAAAATCTTTAATTTTTTTCATATTTAGAACAAATCATTAAGCAAGATAATCAGTTGTGATTATGCAACAGTATCTTTGTGTAAGATATAGATTAAGGAGACACTTATTTCATATAAAATATATAAATTATTTGTGCTGATGTGCCTCTTACTAGCATGCAGGATATGACTGAATATAGGTAGCCAAAGTTTTTTTGTACTTCATTTCTGGTTCAGAAGCATTCTAGTATTGTTAAAAACAGACCTAGAATATGTGTATCAACATTTTATGGTGTGGCTTTTGAAAAGGTAACAGCTTTTACTCTACCATTACAGAACCTTTTGCTTCTGGAAGTTGTAACGTTTCTTGATTCCATGTGACACTAGTTCTTGAAGTAGTGGTAATCTTCAGACTGTACCTGCACGTGGTCAGATCCATTGTGTTCAAGATGTGATGAGCAAAACCTGCTTTGTTCTAGCTGCTGAGTGTGGCTATGTAAGAGCTTCAGTCTCCTTGGTTTACACTAACAGGTCACATTGTAAAACTCTGCACCTTCATTCTAGATGCTCGTGTGGGCTCAAAAGCGATGTAGACTTCACCATTTCACCTCTTATAATTTAGTCCCAATTTCATAATTTTATGTGAATTTTAAGTAATAGAGTAACTGGTTAACTGCTGTGTAGAAATTAACCATTTATTTTGGTGTTTTTCCCAGGGGACAGCTTCTGTACCAGCAGCTGCTACCCTGTCTACTGTAACATCTGGGGATCTGGATCTGTTCAGTGAGCAAACTACAAAGTCAGAAGAAGTAGCAAAGAAACAACTCTCCAAAGACTCCATCTTATCTCTATATGGCACAGGAACACAGCAAAACACTCCTGGTAATTGATGTTGAACTCCACTTCCAGTGAATTACAGTGGCATTATAGAATACTCCTTTGAAAACTGTAATATACATTTTCCTGTGGTAGTAGTAGATGCTTCTCTTGCAGTTTACGTAACTGAAATGAACGAAGCATTAGAATTAAACAATGTAGGATTCACAGAACTTTATTCATTTGAGACTTAACAAGATGTTCACATATCATTTAATATTGTTCTACAAGTTTATAAGACATGAATTATCTTTGAAGAGTTACTGGAATTTGATTTATATGAAGTTTGACTTTGTGTACACTCTATTTCCTTTGCATGTAAACAAGCAGAGTTATACATACATATAATTATGCAAAACTTGGAAATATCTTGTCATTATAGTGAAATATAAGCATATGATTCATTCAGATTTACTCCATCAGACCGTTTCCTACAAAATAGAGCTCATTTCATATATATAGACAAACTGGCCGCACACATACTTCCTCATAAAAGCAGACAACCACCTGTCTGCCTGCTTGGTTTTTGGGAGAGTGGAGGTGCAAGTCAGCAGGAGCAGATGTACTCTGAGGCTGTGCATCTGGCTTTCACAGTAGATGATACATCTGTCTGCATTCTGGAAATAACCAGCTCTGCAGGTTGAGGTGTGGGTTGTTTTGAGCTGTGTGCTTGGTGGGCCAGAAGTTTACCCTTCTGTGTCTGGAGGTGAGTGCAGCCATATACAAGAGTCTCTTCTTGATCTGTTTTTCTGCTTCTGTTTTTTTGCATTCATGGTTCTTAAAATACAGGTGTGTTTATGGGACCCACAAATATACCATTTACCTCACAAGCAGCGACTGCATTTCAAGGCTTCCCTTCCATGGGTGTACCAGTGCCTGCGGCTCCTGGCCTTATAGGAAATATGATGGGACAGAATACAAGCATGATGGTGGGCATGCCCATGCCCAATGGGTTTATGGGAAACGCACAGACTGGAGTGATGCCACTTCCTCAGAATGTTGTTGGCCCTCAGGGAGGAATGGTGGGACAAATGAGTGCACCACAGAGTAAGTTTGGTCTGCCACAAGCTCAGCAGCCTCAATGGAACCTCTCACAGGTAGGGGTCATGTACTTTCTATCATCTCAAAATTTACAAAAAAACAAACATGCTTTATTCTAAGTAATATTTGTTTTGAACTCTAATAAATTGAAAATTGAACTCTAACGAATAGAGATAAGTTGATCTGATCCAAGTGTTTATAGATGTCCTGAGGTTTTATCGGATAGATAAATGACTTGTTACTGTCCTTATTTTAAGAGTATTCTATGTTAGGATTTTCCTTTTCCCGTTTCAGACCATAACACAGTTGTAATGTGAAATGCCTAGTCTACCTATACTAGCTAGAAGTTATCTTGGTCAGCATACGAGAGGCACCTCATCGGCCACCTGTAAGCTTTAGGTCGATGCTTTACTCAGTTCCTGGGTAAGGTCTTTGGATCTTCTCTTGCTTAACTCTTACCGGTGAGAAAGAAATCCAGCTCCAGACTCTTTAAGCACAGTTTTATGAGAGATCAAGGCTGTCTCTGTCCTGTGGCTACTGCCTATGGATTTATGAGAAGCATCCATTGGCTCAAGAATTCCTACGGTAAGAATACAAGCCCTGCTTACCTCAGGTATTCACTGATAAAGTCCATGTCTGTCTGAGTTAGTTTGAAGCCAAGGAGTAACATTTCTGACTTTTCTGTAGCTCCACAGAGATTCCTATTCCCTTTCCTATATGGTGGTCCACCAAACATCTTAGTGGTCCTGGTAGTTTTACCTTCAGAATATCGATTTCTAACTAACATTAGCAAAATCACTGTGTATCTTACAAATGCTCATGAGATATTTTTTTTACAATTGTGGTTTATAGGAATACATGTGCACACTTCTGAAACCTCAAAATTTTGAGTGCCCAATGTTAGTAACAGCTTTCTTGTAGCTAAGATGTTGAGGCTCACTCAGCTTAGGTTAAATTATAGGTGAGCCAGTGAAGAACAGCAACCCTGTCAGCAAAGCCATGGGAGTATCGTGAGCAGAGGTGAAAATGTGATCTGCCTGCCTTTTGACACATTTGAGTGTTGATGTTATTGTGTCTTGGGTTTAAAAAAAAGCCTGCAAACTGATAACTGAACACAGTTATCAATGAGCGTAGGTATGGAACTATGTTATGGTAAATCCTGCCTCTCCTGCTCTGTCACCAGCCTTGGAAATGAGAGAACCACTGAGCTAAGGGGCTGGTAAATATACTGGACTCTAGCTTGGAAGGAAAGCACATATGATCTTTCACTTTATAGCATATAATGAAATTTCATTTTAGCTGTTTATGTTGTTATAACACAGAGCACATGCTTTATGATCTTAATATTTAGAAAGTATATTAAAGCCATCTAGGATCTTAATAACAATTATAGGTATCATGCAAATGTTAGATTAATTTTAGGATGTTTTACTTTCTAAAATATCTCAGTCCTTGGAGTCATAGAAGAAATGCTCTAGTGTAACTGTGAAAGAGTTATGGACTTATATGCTCAGATACAAATTCAAAGATTACTTTGTTTTGTTTTTTTTCAGTTGTGGCTAATCTTTGGGATAAAAATTTGAATATAGAAAGTAAACTGAGCAGTACTAACCCCAGGAAAAAATAACAAAGTAGCTATTTGATCTCAGTAAAGAGATACTGAATGTGATCCACTTTACCTCCAGTGCTTTGACTGATTAAGAAACAAGAATGAAAACTGAGCAATTCTTGTAAACTAGGCCTCTTATGTGTTTCACAGATGAATCAGCAAATGGCTGGGATGAGTCTCAATGCAAACCCTGCTGCAGGTTTTGGCCAGCCCCCCAGCACAACAGCGGCAGGGTGGTCTGGAAGCTCATCGGGGCAGACTCTGAGCACACAGCTGTGGAAGTGAGAACTGCAACAGAGTTTCATCCAGAACCAACACCCGACATTCCTTGCTACAAAGGCATCTAGTTCCCCTGTTTATTCATGTACATATGTATTTTTTTCTCCCTACCACTCCCATTTGTTCACATTGAGAATTACCTGATTGACCGTGTTGGTCTGTGCTGATTAAATTTGATGTGAAAGCAGGTTGAGAAACGATCTTCTGTGGAGGGCAGCTTTGCTCATATTTCCCATAATGTCATAAGCCACATTAAGAAGCTGCTCAGTTAACTTGCATAATCGGTTTTATTCTCAAAATTATAGCTCTAATGTTTGCATATAAGGGAAGTAGTTATCATGTTAGTAATACCTCCAGCAGTATAAACCCCACCCCCAAATTAGCCAGTAATCCTGTAGGAAGGTACTGTATGATCAAATGTTCAATCATATAAATAGAATGTAAATGTATCACTGAGCACTGTTTTCTAGTGTATCAAATTCTTTTATTCATCACTCACTTCACTGTGCTGTTGTTACGATGTGCTTAACAGGGAACGTGGTTAGTGAAAGGAGATAAACCTGGATGTTACTGTAAAAATTTAATGAATGTTTCAAGAATTCAAATTTTCTCTGCCTCTTGTAATTTGGACCTCTTCTCATGTACATAGTGCTAACATGAAGACCTTTTTCTGCACTATAGCACACAGGGTAACTAAAACAAAGCCACTTAATCCTTGAAGGTATATCCAGGTTTATGACAGTAATTGTGTTTACATTTTATGGTGCCTAGTATTGACAAAATGTTATTTCCCTATATTAAACGGATGAACCATACACTTTTTTTATTTGTGGGTTTTATTTCCTACAGTGTACACTGCCACCAACTTTCCATATATTTCATGTTGTGAAGCCAAGAATTGGGAATATTTAGTTGACAAAATACTGGTCATCAAGTTCTACCTATTCCATTCTACCAATTAAGAGATGGTTTGAGGTGAGGGAGGGAGCAGTACATGAGGTACTCAGATGTTCTTTTTCAGTGTCATGTAGCTTCGCCATACAAAATTCTTCCCAGTGAAGTTTTAGAGAACACATGCAGAACATGAAACAACACATTTCATAGCACCCAGGTAGCTGTTTCAACAGATGTCCATCCACCGACAGGAAAGGCTGAAGGAGAAAGAACAGTACCTGAAGGAGCTGCAGCCTAAACTCCAGACTTCCTCTTCTGCACCCACTGCTCTTGGCGCCTATACTTCAATGTTCACCGTGTCCAGGTGGTACTTTGGCTCATTGGCTAGATTGACCTTCTCTGTCCGAGTGTGCCACACGAGAACCTACAGAGGAGGGGATATTTTAAGCAGCTGCTATCCTATCAACACTCCAGGGCCAGCCACATGAGGGAGATGAACAAGTACCTTGGTGCAGTTACTAGCTTTGGGTTCCAATTCTTCAACTGTTGTGATCTGCTTTAGAAAGTCAGATTCCTGCATCCCTGGCTGGGATCCACGGCGCTTAAATACAGCTTTCGGATTGGACAAGATGACTTGCAGACTCACAGCAAATCCTTTGTATAAAGTAAAGAAAGAGACTCAATTATTGGTGTACTTTTTCCCTGTCTAATTGTGGGCATATCAGAAAGCACAAATATCTTCTATGTGGTTAGACCTTGGTATTCAGACTTAAATAGGAGCACTGCCTGCTTATAGTCTCAAAGGAAAATTAGTCGCTGTGATTCTGCACACTCTGAGGACACCTACCACAAAGCATGATGAAGTCAAGTCTTTTTATAATAAAGGTGAATATACTCAGAGAGCTCACCACAGTTCCACATTTGACACTCCACATTATAGCAGCGGAGGTGCTTCAAACTCACTGTAACTATCCTTGTGGTATTAGAATGCTGGCCCAGCCTTCCTGACTACTCTTGACATCATTAACATGTGCTTTATCATTAAGGGCAGCACTATTCCAAAGGACTTGACATTGAGAGGATTGGTAGTAGACATACTGTTGATCATGGTCAAAATAAGTATTACCTAATTTATAACCATTAGTTTCACTCTTTAAGCATGAAGTACACGAGCTTAGAGAAATCAGTACAGGCAATATTAAGTCATTGATAAATTTAGTATTCTGTATTTGAGTGTTAAAAAGGATGTAGCTTAGTGGTAAGAGCCCTTGCCTCGCATGTGTGAGGCCCTGAGTTCAACTTTCAGCACTGCGAAGACAAGTGTGAGCTCCCTCCAGTGATATGGCTCTCTGACAGAATCACCACTATTTTAATCTACTTTAATCCACTCCACATGTGACTCCACATGTGTCTGAAGCCTGTACCTTTGCTTCTGAGGTGACACTGAATTTAGGACCTCCTAGAACTGATGGTTTGAGAGCCAAGCCCCAGGAACTTCTCTGTAGAACTCTGTGTGTCCTTTCCTCCATTAGCAGATTTATGCTGCTTTTTGGAGAAATGTAACATCAAACAGTAACAAAAGAGCTGTGAGAAAACCACAGTCGTCATTCCCAGCACCTCCAGATGCCAGCCTGGTCAGTGATGTGCCTGGGACCCTGCTGCCTCTTTGGAAAAACTTCACACTGAGCTACACATGGACAGGATGTGGCCTTGAAAGTGCTGAGTGAAGCAAAAATCAAAGTACAGAACCCATAAAATGGCTTTAAATCTGTAACCTCCATAAATCCTGTATGGAAGTATATCGCACAGTCTAGTAAGCAACACTAAATTTGGAAAAACTAGCCTTTTGTTTTTGACTAAGTCCTTGTATTTGGGACACTGGCCAAGTCACTTCACCATTCATTGTTAACTCTGTAAAGCTCCCATTTCTTAATCTACAAGAGAAGTAGGAAAGCTCAGCCTCGATATTCAATGTAAGGTAATATATAGGAAGATTCTACTGACTGCAGAGCACTGCAGAAGACTGCAGTATGTTTAAAAAAAAAAAAAAAGCCACTGTGTAAACAGGACCAAGAGGGATGGGTAGTATCAGCCACCATTCACAGCCAAGAGGCTCCAGGTAGACAGGTAAAGGGCTTCTTTCTTGGAGACAGAGCCAGGTCACATGGGTGTCATGGGACTTTGATAAGAGATCAGAAGACACCATCAGGTACAGCTAACTCAGCATAGATCTTCAGCAACACTACCAAAGTTTGAAGTTAATAAAGTGCCTTTTCTCATAAGACCAAATCAGATTAATGTTAATGAGTTCTTGCTTTCATGTTCTTCATCCTTTATCTAAATGCATATCTGCCCTTCTCAGTCATTCTGGAGCTTCTGGCATATTCTTTATGTGGCTTCAAGGCACCAACTTTTATATCCCTATTTTCATATGTACGCACAACAATCCAAATTATGCACAAGTAGTTCTGGAAGTATGAAACCATTTAGAACTGATTTCCTTCATTGTCCCTTAAGATGTGAAACTCAGCAGCAGCTACCACTGAAAGATTCAGATTAGATGAGTACTTTTCTCCATTTCTCTGGCTCAGAAATATCTCATAGTAATGTAGAGCTACGTGGCAAAAAGAAGCACAGGCCATAACCAGTCCTGAAGCTACCATTGTTGCTGAGAGAGTAATGTGCACCTGAAGAGCTGTGCCCCACAGACACCTTGGGGAGGGGCTCATTCCAGAGAGCAAAGCAACCTAGTTTCAAACAAAGGAACCAGGGGGCGGTAGGACTTAATTCAGATGTCCCTCATTCACCTACCTCAGCTGGTTCTGCCTATTCTATGCTCAGGAAGCAGGTCATAGCCAGCAAGCAGGTGGTATATGGTAACTAGGCCAAACTGGGTTGCTTTGTGGGAAATCCTCTGCCCCGTGAGACACTGGGGAGAGCTAAAGCCATTTCCCTTGATAACAGGCAGAATTTTTAGCTCCTGACCATTGATTTCCAATCTGCTATGGGTGTTTTGGGGGGTTTTTTTGAGTTGGAAGTATTTGTGCCTCCAGCATTATATCTTCAGTGACAGTGGTTTATCTTTAAAGATCCTGCTGTGTCTTTTGAGGTGTAAGGACAAAAACTATAGAAGTAGGGTTTTCTGTCTAGGTCAGTTACAGAAAAATATGCTAGGCTTGTGAAAAGTGACTGATCACTGTGAAGGCAGGGCTTCCTAACATCTAGCAGTGGGGAGGGAAAACATATTCCCCTCTAGGCAGAGGGACAGGGCTTGCCTCAGAATAATGCATGCTTACTGAATGCCAGCTGGAAACAATGTGGAATATTCTAGTCCAACAATCCATTTAATTTCTGGACAAGATAAAACCACAGGGGAATTAGAGAAGAGATGGCTCATTTATTAAGAACATTTGCTGCTCTCTCAGAGGACAGCACTCAATGGTATCTCACAGTCATCTGTAACTCATCAATGCCAAGGCCTCTGACTTCTGTAAGCACCAGGCACGCATGTGTGTGCTGAGACACACAAGCAGGCAAAATGCTTGTTTTGTAAAAAAAAGTCACCGGGAGTCACATTGGGAATGAAACACATATGACAACTTTCCAAGAATAGATAAGTGTCAGCCCTAAAACTGCCAAACTTCTCTAGAGAGGCCGTTCCATGGGCAAGAGTGTGTCCACAGGCACATTCTACAGTCTCCTTTAGTTGACAACTGAGGACTTGAAGCCATAGGAAAAATTTGCAGAGCAAAAAGTGGGTAGAGATTCACAAGCCTTCAGCATGAGCAAGCCAATGGCTGCAGAAGTACCCGGGCCAAGAAGAGAACTAGAAAGGAGCAGGTGAATCAGTTATCATGACTCACTTAGCCTGGGAATATTCACATTTTCCTCAGCGAGAGCACAGCAACCCAGTCATAGCTGCAGCACCTGCATGGAACATGGACGATTACTGACTAGTGTGGAGACTGATGATCTCCAAAGCCTCAGCTGTTCCTGCCTAAATTTAAAAACAAGTCCTGGAACGATAAAAATGCCTCCAAATAACTAAGTCATGTCCCAGCACAGAGCTCAAAAATACCTTATTTATAATATAGTGTATAAGTATATATTATTTATATTAATATATATTCATTGTAAGTGTAAATTATGAATGAATATATAAGTATATTTATAATATAGCGTGTAATATAATGTTTCTGTGTCCATATTACATATACATACAGATGCATAGCAACCATTACCCAGCAATTTAAAATTCAGAATGTCTCAGAACCCAGAGAACTGTGTGTACAAAGAAGCAGGAAAATAAAATAGCACAACAAAGAGAAATCCAGTAATGATATAGATGATAGAATTATAGAACGTGGTGTTAGAGTATAAATATGTTTCGTATTCAAGAGGGCTAAAGAGATATGAGCAATCTTGAGAGAGAAGAGACAGGGCCATCTAGCTCAATGATAAAAATAGGAGATGTAAACTGTCCTGGGTAGAACTAACGCATGAGATGTTAAAGAATAAAAGACTGGCAAAGATGAAAAGTAACAAACTACCAAAATGAAACAAAAATTAGTGTTAGGGAATCAGAATGGAAAAATGAAAGGAAGACATAAACAAATAGGAAGAAATGATGACTAAAGATTTTCATACTATGCGGGGGTTGGGGGTTGGGGGGTGGTGGCTCACACTTTTAATTCCAGCACTCAGGAGGCAGAGGCAGACAGATCTCTGTGAGTTCAAGGTCATTCTGGTCTTGTGAGTTCCAGGACAGCCAGAGTTAAAACAGAGAAGCACTGTCTCGAAAATCCTATATATTCCAGACTACAGTGAAGATATATAAGGCCTGAACAACCTTGTCAGCCAACATAACCTAAATGAGGATCTCTTACCATGAATGCAACTTATACAATCTTTTCACATGTGATTAGAATGTTATCACACAGACCATAGTGGGAGTCATAAATCAAATCTCTCCCCCCGCCAAAAAAAAAAAATTCAAGTTACACAAAGTATTCTGTCTCTGACATGGTGGAATTTAAAAGGCTCAATAACAAAGGTTAGAGAGTTTTACAAGTTCAATAACAAAGATTAAATAATCTTCAAATATTTGGAAACTTCTATCCAAGAGTAATTACAGATCAAATAAATCTGGTTAGCTGAATGCAAGCAGAAACAAGACATGACAGTCTGAGGCCAATGTACTTAGAAAATTATTGTGGGTGTGTACATGTGCGTGCATATGTATGGGATACTCATTCTTGTGTACAGGGTATAGAAGCCAGAGATCAATGTGCAGTATTTATTCTTTCTTCACCTTATTTGGGGGACAGAGTCTCGCACTGAACCTGGAATTTACCAATTGGATAAACTGGCTGGCCAGCAAGCCCCTCAGATCTCAGGGTCCCCACCCCCTCCCCATACTGGAATTACAGGCCTTTGCCCCTCACCCAGCTGTTTACATTAAGTGCTCAGGATCCAAAGTCGGCTCTCCTGCCTGTGTAGCAAGCACTTAGCTCATTGAGCCGTCTCCCCAGTTCCAAAAGTCTTTTTTTTTTAATACAAGATTATGTCTCACTATGTTTTCCAGCTGCCCCAATAGACTAGCTTGAGACCTGCTGCCTTAGGTTCTTATATAGCTAAGACCAAGCTTCCTATATAGCTGCACCAAGCATGGCAAAATTTTTGTTTTAAAAAAACCCTTTAAACATTAAACTAGAAGCATGAGGTCCCACCTTTATAAACTAGAAAACAAAACCCAAGTCCTAAAGTACAAATAAATGTAAGAGCAGGAATCATTGACATAAAAACAGGAAAGAAATAGAGACTGCAAAATAAAGACTGCTTCTTTGGAAGAAGACCAAAACTGTCTGTGGTGATTTGCATGAGAAATGTGTCACATAGTCTCAGGTATTTGAACTCTTGGTCCCCAGTTGGTGGTGCTGCTGGTTAAGGTTTGGGAGGTTGAGGCCTTGCTGGAGGAAGGATGTCACCAGGACAGGCTTCAGAGAGTAAGTACACTTGCCCTTTCCTGACTTTGAAGATGTGAGCTCTCAGCTTCCTGCCACCACACCTGCTGCTCACTGCTGCACCTCCCCACCACAATGGTCTCTCATTCCTCTGGAATTGTAAGACCGATTAAGCTCTTCCATAAGTTGCCTCTGGTCATGATGTTTCATCACTGCAACAGAAAAGTGACTAATACACTGCTAAGCATCTATCCATAACTTCTTGCGAAGTACAAGGCACAAACTACCAATATTGAGAGAATAGGTTTTAGTAACATGAATAGCAAAATGTATTAACTTTATGACTAAGATTTGGGCACCTCAGATCAGAATAGACAAATTGAAAGATAAGCTACTTACAGCAGACAACCTAGAATAGCCTAACAATGAAAGATATGAAGTTTCCAGTACTACAACTTTTCAGGGTCATGTAGCCTCACTGGTGAATCCCAGCAAACATTTAAAGAACAATAATAGAGGCTCTACACTGATTTTTATATTTAATAAAAAGGAAGGGATCCTCAAATTATCCTGAAGGCTGGCCTTGCCCTGAATCCCAAACTATGCAAAAGCATTGCAAGAAAACGGCAAAGCTCATGAAGAAAGGCAGAAAATCCCCTCAAGCTTCCACAATCCACTCCAACATTAAAAAGGGCAATAAGTCATGACAGTATAGGTTAATCTCAAGATCACGAGGCTGTGACTTCTCAACTGTATAATTCACTATTGGAAAATATAGAGGGAAAAGCTATCTTGATAGCTGATCAATACTCATCTGACAAAATCCGATTATCTTTTCATGACTAAAGGGTGTGTGCGTGGTGACTCGCACTGAACCAAAAATGAAGGTAAACTTTCTCAACTTGACAAAGGGCATCTAAGGAGACAATAGAAGAGAAAAAAAACAACTATTACATTTTGCTTCTGGATGCAAAGACTGACTCAAACTCCTGTAGGCTGGCATGAGACATGGAGTAGCTACTCATCTTATTCCGCGATGCAGTGGAGATCCTTGTCACTGAAATAAGCCTCCCATCCTTTAACAACAAAAAGTTACACAGATGGGCACAGAGTACAGAAAACAAAGCTGCTCTTTCCCACCCAGTAGTAGCATCCAGAGCAGTTGCTGAACTGTGACCACTTGATCTCACCAAAACACCTGACCTATATAAATGTAAGACTTTATTTCTCAGTTGCCAGTTTATGCACTTAACAGATGCCAATACCAGAGTGTCTGTCTCTGTCTCTGTTTCTCTCTAGGTTGTACATGTATGTGTGGGTGCGTATGTGTGCATATATATGCCCGTGGAAGCCAGAGGTCAATCTCAGGTGTCACTCCTCATACCATCTTGTTTTCTAAGGCAAGGTCTCATGGTTTGGGAGGACCCTGGAGCTTGTTGATTACACCAGGCTGCCTGGCCAGCAAGTACTAGAGATCCCCCCAGTCTCCACTTCCTCAGCCAGATTCTTTTAGCCTTTCCAAACCTCTTGTTTTTCCTTAAGAACTGCATGGCTCTCTCAGTTTCTACAAAAAGCACAGCCACAGTTTTGACAGATTATTCTGCAGCTATGGGTTAGGTATGAGGAATATTACAGTCTTCTCTGCATTAGGTCTTCTAATCTATTGACAGGAAGTCTTTCCATTCATTTCTCTGGCGTCATTGATTCTAGTTTCCATAGGACACAGGTCTTATACTTAATTTTAGCATTTTATTATCCCTAACATAACTGCGAATGAAAGAATAAAATTTTCTGATTGTCCACTATCACTGTTTATAAATTGATTTTTTTGTTTTATTTTTTTTGAGATAGGGTCTCGCTACATAGCCCTTGATAGCATGGAACTTGCTACATAGACCAGGCTGGCCTAAAATTGAGAGATCTGCCTGCCTCTGCCTCCCAAGCATCGGGAATAAAGGGAGTTCCCCATGCACCATGGAAGTTACTACTCTTGTATCCTGCAGCATTGGTGAGCTCATTTGTTACCCCAGGATTCTCATGTGAAAGTCCATCGCTGACACAGTTTTACTTCTTACCCTCTCGTCTTCACCCAACTGGGATACTTTCCATTTGTTTTTCTTACTGCCTTGGCAACAACTTCATAGCAACGGTGAGAACAAATGGCAGATGAGTAAGCCTTGTGCTTGATCCCTAAAGAAAAAGCTTGGAGACTTCAACTACTTTCTGAGTTTTTCATAGATGGGCACCACCAAATAGAGGCAGTTTCCAGTCCTTAAAAAGTGCTTTTCCTAAGCTTTTTATTTATATGTCTGTGCTTGTGTGTGGATATATGGACATGTGTGCAGGTGCCCACGGAGGCTGGAGTTATAGGTGGTTTTAAGTTCCCAACGTGGGTGCTAGGTGCCAAATTTGGGTCCTCTGAATGAGCAGCGGGTGCTCTTAGCTGATGAGCCATCTCTCAAGCCCCAAGCCTAGTGTTTTTATCATGAAAAACACTTGACTTTGAGTATCTGTTAACATGCCTGTATGGCTTTCCTTCTTATATTCACATGGCATACCGATGTTGACTTTCGTATCTGGGCTTACATTCCAGGGATAATCCAATATGATCATGGTTAAATGACCATGACCAAAATTTTTTTAGATGATGATAGTATCTGTATATATTTAGGATTCTTGTATCTATATATAAAAGGGAGACAGGCTTATACTTATTTCCTTACTTACATTTTTGGTATCAGAGTGATACTGGTCTGCCAGATGACTCAAAAATATTTCCTTTCTATAATCCAGAACTGTTTGTGAGGATTACTAAATTTTCTTTAAATGTTTAATAGAATTCACGAGTGATACTATGTGCATTTTCTTGACTACCGATTTATAGGTTGGCTCAGATTTTGTTTTTTTTTTGTTTTTTTTTTTGAGTCAGTTTTAATAGTTTAACCATGAATTTCTTTTCACATAGGTTTCTTAATTTGAGATACACTTTTCCTAATACTCTGAAGTTTTACAAGGTTTCTGTAACGTCGGTGGTAATATTCCTTTCACTCCTGGTTTATGTTTTGAGCATGTACATGCATGCGTGTGCATGTGCGTTGTGCGTATCTGTTTACACAAGCAGAGGTCAGAAGATGTTGGTGTCTTCCTCTGCTGCTTTCCACCTAATTCTCTTGAGACAGGGTCTCTCGCTAAAGCTGGATCTGGGCATTTTAGCTAGGCTGGCCAGTAAGCTGCTGGGACCTGGCTGTCTCCACCCCCCAACACTGGTTACAGGAATTCACCGCCACACTCAGCTTTTATATGAGTGCTGGGGATTCAAACTCAGGACCTCGTGCTGTGTGTAGCAAGTGCTGTTACCTCCCAAGCCTCCTCAAAAACCACTTAGTAGTCATTGTTCGCTGGGGGAGGGGGGTTACTACAGTACTTCCAAGAAGTACTTTTTATAGACAATTCATTTAAGTCTGTAGTCTGAAAACAACAAAAGACACGATCTTCTAAGGCAACAGTCGGGGTGAAGATGGGTGGAAACAACTCTTTCTGAGCATATTTCAAAAGAATGTTTGGTTTGAGTTTCTCTTTTGCTTGTATAGTCTGCATATTTATTCATTTATTATTTATTCATTTGGTTATCTAATCATTTCCAGATTACCTTGGGTTTATCTTTTCCTAGAGTCTTACGATATAAGGTTGTGATATTGGCTTGAGATCGTTTTTTGTATGGGCATTTAAAGACCTTTAACCATTCTGTTACCTGCACCGCATAGGTTTTAGTGTGCTACAGTTCTATTGTCGTCCCTTTAAAAATATTTTCCAAATGTGTTGTCTAATTTATACTGCATAGTTTCACAACCTCCTTGTGATATGTGTATTGATATTTAACTTCCCTCCCTACTGAGTTCCGTACCTGTTGCTAAAAATGAAATACCTAGGACTGAACGAGTTATAAACTACTGAAATGTATTTAAGCTGGAGAGTCCAAGGACACAGTGGCGGCAGAGATATCATAACATGGCAGAAGGTCAACTGGCCGGCAGACACAGGTGGAAGAGGCTAACGAGGGAACAGCCTGTGCTGATATCAACTAATGCAGTTTGGAGAGAGCAAGAACGTTTGTGCGTTTTCTGCTTCCATGGTTCTAAGCCCAACCATTCACACACCCCTGCACGGCAAGGACGGGACCCGACAACCTGCCATGCCTGGCAAGCAAACAGAACTGCCTGCGGGTGTATTTACCTCTCCTGTTGAGAATCCCTTTCTTCTGCTGAAGAGGACTGAAGAGCCACAGTGAGCCACAGTGCGGTTGTGGGGGCCCGTTAATCTCTAGAATCCTGGCTGGGACTTCATGCTTGCTTCAGGGTTAACACCCTGCTCCCCATTTGATCACTGTCTAGTTTCTTAAAACTTCTTCAAAAACCACTTAGCAGTCGTTATTCCATAGGGCCTGGGGTACTGCAGTACTTCTAAGGAGTACTTTGTTTTTATAGACAATTCATTTAAATCTCTAATCTGAAGACAACAACAAAGAAGCAGTCTTCTAAGGCAACTGTCAGGATGCAGACGGATGGAAAGCCTAGTCCTGAGAGTCCACTGTGAATCACAGAGCCTTAATGAACTGAACTCTGCAAATGTCTGTCCATGTTTTCTGAGCCAGAATGTCTGAAGTTGAGAGGACCAAGGGACTCCGGAATAGTACCCACACCATCCTGTGAAGGGCACATCCAAAGCATGTGCAGGCTTGTGTTTGTTTCCTGCTCTCAGGCTCTCTTGTTATTTTTAACTGGCAGTAAAAACAAACTGTACATTTAAGTTGGGAGAAATTAAGAGACTTACATTCTCCATGGCATTATTAAATGGGTCACACTAAACCCCTCTAATCCAACCCAGAAAAACAGAGCAGAACAAAGCCAGAGAAGGAACTTGTGTCTAGTTCCAATCCCAGAAGAGCAGTGACGTCATTCCTAAAGTTCCTTGAGGGTTTCAGAAGCAAAGTCTTCACTTGTGCCCTTTCTAATGCTCAGTGGGAGCCACTCTAGTTTCTGACTTTAAACTGTAAGAAATTTCCTCATGACCTACCTTAATGAAATGATGTGGCAGTATTGGATAGCCACTGCTGGAAGACTTTTAATCCAACACTCCTGGGTTCAAATCTCTCCTCTGCCACTTATTTAAAGTGACTTGGTGAAGTACTTTAAGGCAGGTGTATCTCTGTGAGTTTGAGGCCAGCCTAGTCTACAGAATGAGTTCCAGGACAGCCAGAGTTACAACAGAGAAACCCTGTCTTGGAAAAACAAACAAAAAAAGAAACTTAAAGTGACTTGGTGAAGTACTTTCAGTGTGCTTCAGCTATAAAATGGAGATGTTTATTTTCACTCTTAAGTAAGTACCTAGGGCATGTCATACACATAGCACTGAAGCTGAGGAATCACCAGAATGAACAGCCTTTCTTATACCCTAGGCCAGTTCTAAACGACTCATTTCCAGGATTATACTAAATAACATCAACTTTCAATTTTCAGTTTCATTGGGTGATTCATTCATTCACTCCAGACAACCTTTACAGTTACTATAGCATACACCTGTAATCAAAGTACTTGGGAAGTAGCGACAAATGGATTGTAGAGGAATAGGTATCTTTTAATCCAGCAGAATGTTGGCACACACCTTAAATCCCAGTATTCAGAAAGCAGTGGTGGTGCACATCTTTAATCCCAGCAATTGGGAGAAAGGAAACAGAGCTTGTAGACAGGAAGCAGTGTTCAGAAGGAGTCAATGTCAGACAGGAAGTGACATCTGAGATGAGTCAGAGTGAAGGGCAGGCAAAGTGACAAATTTGAAGAGTTAGCAGAGTCAGAGGACACAAACAACTCTCAGATATAAAAGCAGGCTCTCAGCTCAGAGAGAGAGAGAGATAGACAGTATGGAGGATAACAGAGACAAGACACAGAGATAATGAAGTGGTCATACAAAGGATAGGGCAGAGAAACAGGCTAACTGAGGCAGTATGAGTCAGCTAAAAGAGAACACAGAAGCAATCGGAGGAGTCTGAAACAGACACACAGAGGCAGTTCAGCAGCAGAAGTCAGTATCAAATGAGAAGGGTCAGAGCAAAGCAGTTCAGTCTGAGGTAGAGAATCAGCCAGAGTCTGCAGAGTCAGAAGAGTTTGGTCAGAAATAGTCAGCCAGCTCAGAAGATCAGTTTGAACCAGTCATCTTGGAGTTTGAGCCAGAACAATGAGTATGTTGAACCAGATATGTCAGAGTTCAGAAGGAGCTAGTCAGAGTGGTTCAGTCAGCACTGAGTCTCAGAGGTTGATTAGGTTGTAAGGAGGCTTAGACATTGAGCTTGTATAGAGTCTGAAGCCTTTCAGTTCTAGGCTAAAGACTAGATTGTACTGAGGCCAAAATGCTCCAGGGCTCCAGGACTAAAGTCTGGTGACTGAATTAGGCAAAGAATAAACAATCTTTGAACCTGAATCTACATCTACAAGGGATCAGGAGGCCAAGCCAAGTACCCTTGGCTACTCAGCAAGTTAGTTCAAAACAAGCCTTTATAAATAAGTTGCTAGCTTGTCTTAGCATTGATGATGATATTCTTTAAGACATGGTCCCAACCCTCTGATAACTCCTAGTTCAGTTAGGAAAATTGAGACAAACAGGATCGAATAGGTCCTAGACGCTACCGAAGAGGCCTGGGCAACCCTTGTGGACCCAGAACAAGAAGATGCGAAAGTCTGACCGCAGTAAGGGAAGCTTCAGGGAGGGAAATCCAAGGTGGATCATGAAGCATTTGAAGTCTTTACCACCCACACAGAGGAAGCACAGAGAGAGGCTTGAGGCCAAGCACTGGGTTGGGCAATTGATGGGAGACAAAGTTTTTGGATCACCTTGAGCACACTGCCATTCCTAGGATCTTTCCTATTCTGCAGTAGGTACTGGGTATGTGTGTGTGTGTGTGTGTGGTGAGGGGGTGGAGTTGTTCGCTAATCATCTGTCAGCTTTAGGGAAATCCCTGTGCCCACAATACAGAGCCCAGCAGGTGGTGGAGAACTAGGTAGGTGGCAGCCACACCAGGTGGTAGAGGAAGAAGAGACAGATTGGGATGGCACCGACTCGGGTGGTTAGCATAGGCATCGCACAGACAGTAATAGAGATCTGGCTGTGGAATTTGCACACTGCGGACAATGAGCACCTTACACCGAAGACCTGGAAGGCATTTTAGACTTGTTATCACTCACTAGGAGGAGGAGCAGGATGGACAGACTTCACAGAGGGGTAGGTCTTCTCTCCCCCCTCTGACAAGCCAGGGCTCCCCCTGGACATTTCCTGCAGGCCCTATCACATGACCTCAGTCTTGGGCATCTAAGTCAACTTGCACTGTGCTCTGTGAAAAGGCTTTCCCCTTCTCTTTAAGGAGGTTCCTAACAGCTTCAGAATTACTGCGGGTAAAATCCTGCAGCTCAAACCCTTCTTTATCTTAACCCAGCACAGCCTGAAGCCTTAGAGCCAAAGGAGGTTTGAAAGCATGCTGGGAGCCTCCTGCAGGCGTTTGTCTCCGAGAACATCTACATTTCACCACTTCTGCCTCAGCCTCAAAACAAGCCCCATACACTGTGATTCTGTTTCACGTGTGCTGTTGGATAGAAAGATGCCCTCCTAGGGTCACAGAGGCAATGCTTACGATTCAGCATGGGCAGACATTCTCCACCTGTACTCTAGAACACCTGAGACCTCTGTGCCCCCTGGTCTTCCCTGGACCAGGTGAGGATGAGCTCAAGATGCCAACGTCATGCGTCTTCAGCTCTGCCACCACTGGCTCCTTACCCCCTCTTCATCAGTATGAACATCTAGTTTGTTACTTACTGATTCCTAATATTCATTTTGAGCTTGTACCAGCTTTTATATGTATGTATGTATAGATATACATATCTCTATATATGTATATATGTGTGTACACAGCATGCCACATGGGAGTGAGGTTCATGGACCTCAGTGCACACGGAAGCCAGAGGAGCCTGTTGGGTGTCCTGCTCCATTGTTCTCTACGTTCCTCTGAGACAGAATCTCTCACGCATCCCTATGCTCGAATAGTGGCCACCCATCCTTCAGTGATCCTTCTATTGGCACGTCTTTTATGAGAACCACAGTTCTGGGGCTGAGGAGATGGCTCGGTGCTTAAAAGCCGGTCCTCATGTAGGGGACTCTAGTTTAGTTTCCAGGATTTCCATACGCAGCTCACAATCACCAGTAACTCCAGCTCCTGGAGGACCCAATACCTCGGGGCTCCTCAGGGCACCTGCACTCATGTGCAAGTAGCCACACATGGACACACATAGAAACAAACGCCTGAAGGAGGGATTTTCCTTGGCTCCTGGTTGCAGGAGGCTCCGCCCACGACTGGTCAGGAGGCTCCGCCCACTACTGGTAAGGAGGCTCCGCCCATGGCTGCTTTCAGCCCCAGGCTCAACATCAAGGCAGGGAGTGTGTGCTGGAGGCAAAAGCACTTTCCTGGTGGAGTCTGTGGAGCAGAGGAAGAGTAAAGAGCAAGGGGCCATGGACAAGACAGTCCCCGAGGTGCACTGCCAGGGACACGCTCCCTTTGACTAGATCCCACCTTCCTAGTGTCTGCGACTCTCAACAACCACGAATCCATCCATGGATTAACACACCGCTGAAGTCAGCGCCTTCTTGCTCTAGTTACTTCTCCAAAGCCCATCAGCTGGGAATCGAGCTACGACACACGGCCTTTGGGACACGTTAAATTCCAACTAAGAGCTTTAAACTTCACAGTCACATTAGATAGTATTCATTCTTAACGATAAGGGCCACTGGGCACGTTGCTCACTCTTCTGGTTTAACCACCTCCCTTTTTTTTCATGCATTATTATACTTGCCTTTGGCTACTGTACTTTCACTTATTTTTCTTTGAGAAAGTGAAATATCACTGGATACAAATTTCTCAGGTTCATTTCCCCCTCAGAACTCTGGGCACCTTTCTCATCAATCTTTATTACCTGTACAAGTGTCTCAGAAATCTGACACCCAGTCTGATTTCTCACCAGCATGGAAGCAGGGCTCTGCCGATAGAATTCTGGCTGTCTTTGCTTTTAAATCTTGGTACAATTGTTTTAAACTCAGGGTCTGTTTATTTATTCATTGAACAAAAGTACACATATACCAGGTGAGGCCCCAGGAAAGGGAGAGATGGGTGATCAAGGTCAGTCATGGCTTTAATCATAGGTTATGGTCACAGATGTTCTCACATGGTGAGGGAATTTGATGGTGGCTGGCAAGTCTCAAGAGCAGTGAATCTAGAGGATGTGGAGAGAGGCTAGGCAGAGCGTGGAAAAACCTGTTGCAGGTAGGACGGCATGTGTGAAGGCCTGTGGTGGTGTGTAGGGAACATGGGCCCTGTATCAGCTGGGAGCCGAGGGAAGCTGCTGCAATGTAGCTGGCCCCTGATAGGCTAGCTAGCATCCTGGGACAAACACAGAAGCTGCAGAACCAGTTAGGAGGTAACTCTACTGGTCCAGGTAAGAGGTGGCAACAGGACACTGTGGTGGCGAGACAGGCCGGCAGGGGAAGTAGCTTACCAATGTCTTTCTCCTAGAGGTGGCACAGCTTAAATTTAAATCGGTGGCTAGTCACTCTCAGCACTGAAGTGTTAAAGGAAATGGTATTTGCTTTTTCTCTGGATTTTTCTCTCACACTCATCTACTTTATTTTGTGGTCATGAACTCTTGCTGAACCTATTGGATTAGTACTAAGCGTTTTCTCCATTCCCCACAGCTGTCTCTGTCTGCTGGCTGTCCTTCTGGAGAATTCCCAGGGGGCATTCCATCCACGCTTATGCATGGAGCCCCTCCCAGCAGCCCCAGGCCAGGAGCCACGGTGCAATGGCTGCATCACTGAGAAGTATTCAGATACCCTGCTCTTGACTTACAAGATCCCTTGTCTCTTGCTGGCGTGGAGAGGCTTTAGGGTGGATGCTCAGCATCCCAGGGCCAGGACATCCTTGCCCAGTCTCTAAGTACTGTGTCATCATAGCTGTCAGCTCTTGCTTTATCATTTCCCAGCCTCAAGAATCCCAGTGAAAATACACAGGGAGAGAAACGGGGGTGGGGGGAAGCATGACTGTCAGAGCCAGAAGGGGAAGAGAGCTAGAGACAGGGAGAGGTTGGTAAATGGTCACAAAGTCACTGTGGGGACCAGTGAGTCCATTGTTGTATCACACAGGAAGGTGACTCTGGCTAACTATAGTGTTCATTCACAACAGCCACCAGGAAATTCTGGCTGCACTGCCATATTAGGTACTTTAAAAAAAAAAAAATATATATATATATATTACTGAGATAAAACACCATTACCAAGGCAACCTACAGAAGAGTTTATTTAGCCTTATGGCTCCAGAGGGTTAGTGTCCATCATGGCAGGGAACTGGAGCTGCAGGTGGTAGACATGGCAACTGAGCAGCTATAAGATAAACAGATATAAGCTAAGAGCTTATATCTCAAATGGCAAGTAGGAAGCGCAGAGGCATACTGGGAATGACACACGGCTTTGAAACCTCAGAGTGTGCCTAGAGTGACACACTTCCTCTAAGGCCATACCTCCTATTCCTCTCCAAGCCGTGCCACTCACCTGGGACCAAGCATTCAAATGCTGGAGACTACGGGGACATCTCAAACCACCCCACCACAAATGATCTTCCAAGGGACGAATACGCTGATTACCCTGATTTGGTTGCAACACATTTGACACGTGTACCAGACTATCACATCTTACCCCACAAATACGCACAATTCTGTGTCAATTAGAAAACAAATAGTATACACTTCAAGTAGACCCACTTGTATTCTCAGTGGAGACAGGCGATCCTCACTTTCGTTGTTGGTTGTGCTGTTCAGTAATTAGGGTAAAAATGATTTCTCTCCTGTGCCTCAATTCTCCTTCTGCTTGTCCAAAGAAGAGAAAGTTGTATAAGTAACCCATTTCCCCTCCTCCAGGCTTGGTAATAAGGGCACCCTGACTGAGACCTCCAGAACGACAGGGTCTAGGAAGGGTCCAGGTGGGGCTGCGACCTGTAACATTAGGACCTTCAGGAGAGTCGCGGTTACAGCTTCTGGCCGCGTACACAGTCATCCCTGGTGGCATCCTATAGCTGCCTCAAGACAAGAAACTGCAAACACCGGTCCCTACAAGCAGTACCAGGCCCTGCCCCTAGATGTTTGGTCTAACTAATCAGAGGCAGGTATCTTGGTAATTCTGATGCGTAGCTCAATTGGAGGGGGGTGGTCTGTGGATCAGACCCTCTTTAGTGTGCTCTGTAGTCCAGCTCAGCACCTTTCCTTTTTAAATTTCCTTGTTAGGAGACAATGAGAGTGTAGTCTCAGGACCAATAACAGGACATTAACTTCTCATTTTTATAAAATACTTAGAATGGGGAAGGGAGACAAGCTGAAATTTATCAATTCAGGAAACACCTCAACTGTTACTTTCAGAGACAGAGCCTCATCTGGAGACACAGTCCTCTAGAGGTATTCACTAGCTGAGGTCAGGAGAACAGTGGCATGGGTGCCACCTTGTGGACATATGGATAAGTGTAGGATTCCAGGAGAACGTGAAGAAGAGGTCTAGGAGATCTCCCAGAGAAAGCCTTACTTCACCATTGAAGATCCTTGCACAGGGACTAGAAATTGCCCGCAAACACAGGAAAGAAGGGAACATTCTATACTGGAGTTGAAGGTAGCGAACTCCATTCTCGATGACCTGCTCATCCGACAGCAAAGGCAATGATGTCTGCCTCTGGAGCTGGTGATGGTTATGGGATTCGAGGTGAGGGACTACAGTGTCTGGGGCTGGGCAGTTCTGGCTGCTTGAGTTTAGGGAGAGACTGCCTATCTTTTGAAGCCAATGCAGAGAGAAGTGTGGTAGCCACAACAACCAATCCAGGTGCCAAAGAAAAGGCACCCATGGCAGCCCTCCGTTTAACCAAACAGAACAACAATCTTAATTCTAATTATTTACATAAATGAATGCCCTACCCCTTTAGCAGATTTGAGACATAAGTCATATCTGCAGATGTCCTCTTGAAAGAGAAGGTGGTGAATAGGAAAAGCATTTCTTCCCATGACTCAACTAGAAAAAGCAGGAATTCTTTTAACTCTTTCCTCACAGGTTACGAGTACATCCAACAAACACATGCCTGTGTCCCACAGACCAGCCACAGGGGCAGCTGGCATCAGACAACACCTTGCACAACTAAATGTTACAAATGGCTTTGCTTTTGCAAGCCCAAGTGCTTCTGCTTGTTTGGTTTCTCAGCTGGGGATATTATAAAAAATGAACACATACCTATTTCTGAACAACTCTTTAATGAATCTTCTGTGGTTCTGTTCTCTTATTGATCACTCTCTTCTTGGGGGTATTTAATATAAAGCTAGGGCAAACATTTATCTCAACGTGCCAGGCCGCATGCTGAACAGCACACAGAGAAGTCTATGTGTCCATAATGGAGTCTACGTGCTCTGAAGTTATCAATGTTTGACTAAACTGCAATAGCCAAATGCAGACGTGGATCCCGGCATTCACATAACAGCGGGCAGGCCTTCACGCACATTCTCATCTGAACTCACCACCCAGAGGGCAGGTGGTATGACCCTCATCGATAGATCAGAAAGCAGACCGTGATCTGGGTTAGATCTTCACCATGTGCAGCCTGCTGATGCTCCGAGTGGGACCTGGAGGTCAATGACCTGCCTACCCACGACTGGCCGCATGGATCTGACTGCTGTGATGATTGCAGCGCTAACCCCATTCATCTAAACAAAGCAGCTGACCTCTAAGTCACCCTGGTCTTGTTTCTTGGTGAAGATACTAACATCCAGTGGCTATTTACAGTGTTCTGCTAGGTGCTTGCTCGTGTGCTGCGTCTTAAGAAGAATTTCATTTTTTCTGTTCTGCAGAGGAAGAAAATGGAGGCTCAGAGACCAAAGGCTGGGGTCCCACGGCTGTGAGTGCAGATGTGGGACTGAAGGCAGAGTGGGAAGCCCGCCTCTGTAGCCACAAGGACGTAACAGATTCCCGGCTCTTAGTCACTTAATCCCCGCACAGGTTACTGATCACATCTCGTATTAGGTTTGTATGTTGAAATGAGGATGATGAGACTTGCAAAATGTTGAGTGAATTAATTGGAGAAAGCACACAGAGAGCCCAAGAATGCCTGCTAGATACTCGGGAAATAACATGTAATTATTCTGTTGGCCGGATTTCAAAGACATAAGGAAAATATAGGTTTCCCATATTCTTAGTTCTGAATAAATGATTTATTGTATTGGTACCCCAAGGGGTATTCTACCACATAAACAGAGCAGCTGAAATGGAAGTGGTATGGACCCTGGATACCCACCCCATAGACCCTCCCACTCTACCACGGCCTTGGCCCGCCCCCCTCACTAGCTACACCAGAGTGTAGCAGTACGCTACAATCTTTAACCCTCAATTTAACAAAAGAGAAAAGAAGGATAGAAAGAAATTTTCACTGCTTTTGCAAGCGGCCTTCATATGGAATGAGAGAAAGGTAGAAATCTTCACAGCCTCTTTTAGGCTGTCCTAAGCTTGAAGAGGACTAGCTGACAGTGAGTCAGACTAGCGTCTCCGCTCATGGTCTATAATCTCAAACTCTCCAACCTTTGTTCTTTTAAGAATTATCACACTAACAACGACAACCTCAACCAATGAACCACCAGCCAACACCCACCGGACTCTCGGTCTTTTATGCCCTAAGCCAAAAGTTCCCATAAACCCATGCAGCGCACAATCCCCCGAAACAAGTGTCATATGCCAGAATGACTGCACCCAACCAAATTATAGCTACCTGCACCAAGCATTCCAAACCCAACTCGTAAACAACTATACCACACCTGGGGTAGGAACGCAAACCTAATCCAAATGCCATTTTTCGTTTTAAAAGAAACTAAAATAACATAAACTTCTTCCAAGTGTTCCACTATAAGAGAGAGTTCCCTGATTGTGACTACACAGATGCACTTTTCCCCATCTCACATGGCTATGGCAGAGGTATCCCGAGCGCATCTCTGTGAAGCACCTCATTCTGCAAAGGTCTAAGAAGCAAGCAGCAGGCTGCTGAGCGCCTAGCACTCTGCCATCACCCTGTCCCCAACAGCTCAAGTCCTCTTCTAGGGACCCCCACACAACTCCAGTGACAGCCACACTACACCAACCCAAGGTCACAGCCTCAAGTTGGTCTCTAGACCCTGGGCGAGTAGACACAAGACACATGAAGCCACTCTGAGAACAGTTCAGGGCTTTTAACAACACAGAGCTTACATGCATGGAAAACAGCACGCTTACATGACTGATGGCTCCAAAGGAACAAAGGTGCCATTCCACTTTCTTGAAGCATTTCTACTCACGAAGCAAAGCAAATAAAAGTGTCTTGGTACTGACTGCTCATTTGGCTTTGCTGACTGTCTGATCCAAGCTGCCTTTCAAAGAGGTTTTTAGAGTGCCATCTACCAACAAGGGGCTTACCAAATAAATTAACCCAAGTGAAACACCTTACTGACAAATAGTAAGGCAAAGCAGAGCACCCACCCACAGCAGGAGAGCTCCAGTGAACCATCCAGTGTCACCCCTTGGCCTTGGCGCTCACTGTGTTCAGGGCTGTGACTTGTAATAGCTTCTTGAAAGGTTCACCCGGCAGTGGGTAGGTAGGATACTCCGAGATGGGGTAATACTCAGACTCCCTCAAGCCAGGGTTACAGCACACACAGGATTGGGCACAAAGGAGCACAGAGTGGCCACAGCTTCTGTCCATACAGAGGCTGCATTCTTGACATGGGAGGTCAAAGGGGGGAGTTTCCAACACAGCGAGAAGTGTCACATTGCTGTAGTGTGCAGGAATTTAGCATATGGGGGGTTGTGATGGAGACTAGGTCAGCTCAAGCTAGGGTGGTCGTGAAGGCTGGGAAGATGACCTGTATGAGGAGACCTGATGGTGGACAGGATGGGGAGAGCCTTTCCAGTAGCAGGATCTGTGGGGCTGTGAGTTGAAATCAGGCTGTGGTGATAGGATGGAAGGGAAAGAGGACCCCCCAAGATCCAGCAGAGGGGACAAGGCTGGAGGGACAGGAGGCAGCAGGCAGGCAGCACTCTGCCAATGGAGGAAAAGTGGCCCCTGAATGTCTGTAAATAAGGGACCACCAAAAATCCAGTCTGCATTCCTGAAGGATTACTTCTGCACCTGCTCTGGGGTATGGACCACATGGACCACAGAGGGATGGTGCAAAAAGCCTGGGCAGGTACTATGGCTGACATCCTTATTGCCAGCTGCTCCTCAGCCCTCCACTATACCCACAACGCAGCCACTCACACATTAGTCAGCTGTCTTAGTTAAGGATTTATTTTGCTTCCAAGAAATGCCAGGACCAAAAAGCAAGTTATGGAGGCAAGGGTCTGTTTATACTTCCACAGGAACTCAAACAGGGCAGGAGCCTGGAGGCAGGAGCTGATGATGCAGAGGACATACATGGAGGGGTGCTGATTACTGGCTTGCTCCTCCTGGCTTGCTCAGTCTAGTTTCTCATAGAACCCAGGACCACCAGCCCAGGGAGGGCACCACCCACAATGGGCTGCCTCTTCCATCAACCACTAATTAAGAAAATGCCCTATAGGCTTGCCCACAGCCTGATCTTATGGAGGCATTTTCTCAGTTGAGGTTCCCACTTCTCAAATGACTTTAGCTTATGTCAAGTTGACATAAAACTAGTCAGCACATCAGGTAACCCTCCCCCCCCCCCCCCCACCCACAATCCTTATCTTACACAATTGTTATTTTGGCTGACAGGCAGTTCTAACTACCCAAGATTACCATATTTTCTAAATACAAGTTACAACTCAAAGGATAATACACACTGCACCAGTTAAAACTAAACCAAACTTAAATTCAACACATCAGTTACCGCCGCATCGCACAACAGAAAAAGTGCTACAATCTAAATGTCTGCTGATTTATGACCATAAAATGAAATGGCTCCTTAAAAATGTCATGCCCCTGATGACTGTGGTATTTCAGGCTACCTCTCACCACCTACTTTCTACCCTGGCTCCCCTTCCTCCTCCCCAGATGGCTGCAGAGCCCCCAGCATCAGCTCCCACCATCCACACCGCACCTACTGATGTGGCTGCAAACATCTCTCTAATCATACCAGTTGCCTGAGACATTTCAGACTCCACTAATCACACACAAGAAGAGAAACTGTGCACCCCATTACATTAGGTCCAGGCTGCTACAGTCTCCCTGAATCTTTCTCAGTGCTTCCCCACACCCGTAACCCCTAGACTCTAGGCAGGGAACTCAGAGAACTGCGGGTATCTAGGAAGACGTTTCTGGTAAGTCACGTGTGAGAAACACACCATGGTCACATCTCATTTGTGTCAGAAATGTGCTCAGTAAGTGTGGCGAAAGGACAGCGCTGCTTCTCCCTTTAACATGCAGCAGATAACCCTGTACTTGGCAACCAGACCCCCTACGACTTTCCAGTCCTTGTGTCATCGTCATCGCCGTGGTCATCGTCGTCAGCATCATCATCATCATCATCTTAATGTTGTCTTTCATCCAGAAGTAAGAGATGATTCTGCCAGGAGAACTGGTCCATCTAATATCCTAGTGCCCCTCCCCCCACTTCCTTTCCTTTGGAACTTTCAAAACTTTCCCTCTCCTCCTCTCATTTCCTCGTATCCCGCCCCTCCCCACTGTTTGAAACAGTGTTTCATGTAGTCCAGGAAAGCTCAAATTTGCTATTTAGTCAAAGTTGGCTGAGCCTCCCCCCCCCTCCCGCCCCCAGACTCCATCTCCCAAGTGATTGGATTACATGCCTGACCCATTGTGCCCAGCTGAGAGACAGAGACAGACAGACAGACAGACACACACACACAGTCACACACAGACACACACACACACAGACAGACAGACAGACAGACACACACACACACAAACACACACGAGGACAGAGTGTGGAGGGAGGGGGGGGGAAGAAGACGATATTCTCCTGCTCCCAAAACTGCCACCACCTTTCTCGCACCTGTTAGTCACCCCTGGCTCTTCCAGCCCCACACCCATTACCCACCTACTTCCCCCAAAGAGCTAGGATGGGCCCCAGAATCTAGAAACTCCTCCGCTTAAGATGATGATGGTGATAAGCTCAATGATTAGAAAAGGCCATCAGCGGAAACTATGGTGTGAACAGAGGTTCAGTTTCTAACAGCCTTAATTCCTAAAACCAGATCTTTCACTGAACAACCCAACTGGGGTTGAAGGGACCTCAGAAATTATCCTATCCTTTCCTCTCCCAGTAACATCTCCTTCTAGATCTCGTGAGTTCACATACCCACAACACCCTCTGATATTCCTGTCCTGTCTAGACCTTTCCTTTCACAGATCAAACCTCCCCCTGTTTGCCCTACTGGTAACCCACCTTTGCTCCATGTTGCTGACAGTTTGTTCTTATGGAGTCTAGCCTCTTTATTCTCCCATCTTTGATGCTGTTTGTGCTCCTGGCTCTAACAATCTTCTGAATTCGCCACCATCTACAGCACGTGGTATTTAACAACTAGATGCACCATTTCCCTCTCCCTTCTCCCAGCTACCATGCTCACAGGAGCACCCCAGGAACTTCATCTTCCCTGGCTCCTCCCTACGGGGCTACTTAAGGTGATGCAAATCCAGGCAGCTCCCTGAATGAATACCTCCTTTCTAAAACCTTCCACATGCCCATGGCCACTGGACTCCAGGCAGGAAATTCAGAGAACTTCAGGTATCTAAAAAGATGTTCCTGGTCAGCCACATGTGAGAAACCCTTTACGGTTTCATCTCATCTGTGTCAGTCATGAAACATCTTAAAAGTCAAAAGTGGCCCTGGGATATCACTTAATGGACCTCTGTTTTTGTGTATGAACACATTAGTACAACAGAGAGACTCAGAAGCCATACTTGGCCTGGAAATCCCCAGAGTGTGGCTTGGGGCTGTCAGCACCCTCAAACTTGTGGGGTATACACCAGCTTTAGCTGATTAATGCCAGAACTCTGGCATACTCAGCTGGGTTTTTACCAGAGTTGAGTGTCTACTGTGTACTAGACACTCGCCTAGGAATTGTGCACATCTTTATTAATGGAGCAAAAATTCCCTTCTTGCAACCTCCTAGAATTAACGCTAAGGTATATGCAAGCATCAAGAATTCAACATAAACATGATCAAAGTATATTTTATGAAAAATATAAATATAAAAATCATAAAAATAAATATAAACAACAAGTGTATAAAAAAAAAGAATTCAGTGCAAAGATTTCAGCATCCAGTCCTGAATTTAAGCAAATCTGGCCCCCTGGCTGGGCTTCAAATGACCTCAGATCAGCTCTTTCAAGCAACGTGTCTTACTGACATTTCCGCGCAAGTGGTCAAAAATGAGACTGTCACTTTGAAAGTCATTCCCTGCCCACGAAGCAGGGCTAAAAAAATGTGTGGACTGCCTCTCTCTGAGTCAGCTGTCAGGTGCCAGAGTTATTCTGGGAATACAAGCCTGGGGCACAGCCCTGCAGAAATACTCCAGGGTAGCCTCTTGGCTTGGCAGAGCACGGTGTACACCCGAGGCCAACAGCCAGCCACAGCAGGGCTGGAGCAGTGCCTTCTCTCCCTCTCAGGGATGTTAACATGAGAAGCAATGGTTAGAGAGTTTTAAAAAGTGCCCTCGTGGATCAAATCTAATCTTTAGCTCTGTCATTAACATTGTGTACACGGGATAACTTCAAAGCAGTGTCTCGTGCTATCTGGCAGCGAGTTTTCGGCATCAGCAAAGTTGAATGCAGCAATTAAAAAGAGAGTGTAAGTTCTGTAGGACGGGAAGCAGAAGCATCACTGCTGCACATCCGGTATCCACACAAACATCAGTGAAGGCCTACGCTATGGCTTCACAGAAGCCCCAACAAGTTGGGTTTGGGGTCTGCTGCTTAGCACGCTCAAACCCCCAAAGCAAGACAGTGCACAGCTGTTACATGTTTCACGTTTCCTTAAGCAGCTTTATAAATACTAGAGAGACCCACACTCCAGTATGTCCCCACGTTCAACCATCACAGAGCCGACTGAACACAACTTCCCGTAGGATGAGGCCTCTGACGTCCTTCTCTTGGTCTAGAGATTCTCATTCACACATATTTACTCATTCATTCTCATATTCTCTCTCTCTATTCCTCCCTCCCTCCTCTTCTCTTTCCTCCCCCCCCCCATGCTAATGTGAAAATGAGGAAGGATGCACCACGTGACCCTAAGAGCCCGAGCGCTCTACTCCCTGTTCCTACGGAGACTACGCAAGTGAGCTCTGAACCAAGATGAGCATTTTGAAGTTTCAGAACGAGGACAGACTTCTTCAGACCCAGACTCATTATCTTACCTACCAAATCGATTACCTGCACTTCCGGGCTTCCAAAAATATCAATAATTTACTGGAAACTAAGATGCAAAGCAAATTCGGGTGGGAAATGAAATTTTCTTGAAGGTGACACTGCATGGCTATTTTAAAGTAAGAACACCAAGAAAATAACTAAACAATACTTTGTTATGATTTGCATGTTTCATTATGATTTGAAAATGTATCGAAATGTGCAGAGAAGTCTAAATATTGGTCATATCCCAGAGAAAATATCCCCATAGAATTCAGCAGTGAAAACATCTCTCAGGTCTTGCAATAAGAGCCCCCAGGACACGAACCCATATGTCTTTCTTGAATTTCAGAAATATCAACTTGGAAACAAATACTAGGAATTATCCAAGCTCCTCTCATCTTGACACTACTCACCGAAGGCAATGATCAGAAACAACGTGTGTCCTGAAAGCTGTCTGGGGAATGGCCCTGAAACGGGGTCCAGGGAGGTTCAGAGCTCTGCTAGCTGGCTTCTATCTCAGCCGTGACTCCTCACTTGATGTCCTGCATCGAAGCCTGTCTTTGGGTTTAGCAAGGTGTGACGCCAAGGACTTTTCCTGGCTTTCCCAAATCTTCTGCTCTACCTTTTCTCATAGTCAAAAAAGATGCTCAATTTCTCCCAACATGCACCATGTTTGCCGTTGAATTTTCAGAGCCATGGATGAGACTGGATGGGAAAGGGTTCTTTTATGAATCTTCAGGACAGTGGTTCTCAACCTTCCTAATTCTGTGATCCTTTATTACAGTTTCTCTTGTTGTGGTGAACCACAACATAACATTATTTTCACTGTGACTTCATAACTGTAATTTTGCTACTGTTATGAATCATAATGTAAATATCTGATATGTAGATGGTCTTAGGTGACCCCTGTGAAAAGGTTGTTTATCTCAAAGGGGTCATGACCCACAGGTTGAAAACAGCTGCCTTAGGATCAAATACCTGACTGTGGGATGCTCAACCCAAATGATATATCTGCAGTGCAACCGTATACCTAAGGCTCAGAGAAAATGGTAGGAGAGGGGGAAAAAGATCATCAGAGCCAAAGGCCGGGGATGCCTGCTTGTTAGATAGTGTTCCCTAGATATGACAGGGAAAATGTATCCATCGACTGTCAACAGTATAGTTGCCTGGACAAGACCTACATAATGATAATACCAGTTGGCAGAGAGTTCCACATGGCCTCACCCCAAGATGAAGAGCTACAGGTACTCAACGGTGGTCAGTGACTGCTGAGAGAGGGAGAATCAGTTTCCTCTAGGGACCAGTGCCTACAGAGTCTGTCCAATCCCAAGTGTTCAGTTCAGGACACATGTACATGTGAGCAATGCTAAATACACTCAGTAGGTTTACTCTATAGACACATATTATATATATACTTATATATATGTTTTGTATCTATTACATATAGGCACACATATTGTATATATTTGTGTGTATATATGTATATTATATATAGTATGTATACGTATATAAGTATATATGTGTGTATATATATAATTGTTACATGTATACATGTAACAATAATAATTAAAGAAGAAGTCATGAATTAGGGGCCACTAGAGGAGCTAGAAGGGGCTAGGGAGGGATGAGAATCACATAGATAAAATTCTCAAAAATTATATATACACACACACACATATAATTTTATGCATATATATATACATATACATATATATATATGTATGTATGTATATATATATATATATATATATATATATAATCCTTGGGCTCTCATGGCTCACCTGTCTTTCAACTGCTCTAAGTAAATGCTTTAGCTGAAGTGTCAGCATAGCTCTGGAGCTTTAAGAATCAAAACCCAAGGGTATGGAGAGATCAAGGATATGGACTAGCTTAGGGGTCTGAGACCATAGCAAATATCCTCAAATTTATGCTCTTTTGTAGCATGTAAAATGTGGACCAAAAATCATTTACCTTTTCCCATGATGCATCGTGACGGATACACCCCGCAGCCACCTGTGAGCGTTTCATCCTCAACTTCTAGTATTCTTTACAATCTTATTCCCTCCAAATTTATAGTTTCAGAGTAAGTCCACAAGTCCAGTTAGAACACAGTATTCGTGCTGTCAGAATTCTGAGCACAGAGGTTCTGACTGTGGCTGGGAAATACACACAGCAGAACTGGGAGAGCCCAGGCTGACAGACAGTGTTGGTGATGGATGCGATCAACTCTGAAACCTTTCTGACCGCATTTTGTCAGTGATAGATGACGTTGATTGCCCCCCACCCCCACATGTCCCAAACCCCCTCGCTGCACAGAAGTCAAGAGCACAGCTTCCTATAACTTACAGAAAATGGGTCCCTTCATGATAAAGTGGTATTTGAAAATTTGTGGTCTACAAAGGTCTAGTTTGATTCAGTTGGTTGGTCAAGAAAAAGAAAACAAACTTGTAAACATAGTTCTGTTCAAAGGGTAACGCACATGTGGAAAGCCAGAATCCAACTTTAGGTTTTAGCTATTTAATATATTAGCAAACAACTAAAGTTATCAATAAGCATTAAAATGACTTGTCAACTTTAAAATTTATTACTAAATTTATCAATAAACATGCTATATTTTAATACATCAATCAGCCTTCCAGACAGAGGCACCAAAAGGTTTTAGCTAATAGACTACAGAGAGGTAGGGGCCATGGCCTCCATTATCTCTAAATCCCTCATGCCCAACTCAACACTAATACATGAGTGTCTGTTAGATAAAAAGTAGAGAGGGATGACCATTTCCTAACCACTCCCAAAACCAATTTCAACTTGAACTGTTGAAGAACCTAATTTGGGTAGTCAAATATTTCTTGATGAATGAGTGACAGTCCAGGGTTCTATGTGAATCGGTCATTTAAGACTTCTTTCCAGGAGCATCCTAAGACCATCCAACAGGAGCAAATGCCCCATGCGCACTGCTCACCTGCCATGTCGATGGCAAAAGGCCTGTCTTCTCTCCACCCCGTGTACCAGCCAACAACTTTGCCATTTTTCACCAAGGGACGTTCATAGCGCCGACCGCCAACTAGGCCCACGGGCCAGACAGAAACCTTACGGGTGGTCCGCATCTACGAAAAAGGAAAGAGATGTTTAATGTGTAGTGATCCACATGGAAAGAAGGAAGTTACTATGGTTTCAATTTTAAGGTTTCCAAATAATCTCCTATCCCAGTTCTCTGTTATTTGGCTTTCTCAGTGTCACTGGCTTTGGGCTCAGTGTTCATACAGATGGCCCAAGGCTTAAGAAAAATAAACTTGCCACACATAGAGGTACACACCTTTAGTACCAGCACTTGTGAGGCAGAGGCAGGTGGATCTCTGTGAGTTCAAGACCAGCCTGGTCTATACATGCATTGTGAGTTCCAGGACAGCCAGGTCTACATACTGAGACCCTGTCTTGAATAAAAAAAAAAACAAAAAAATAAAACAAAAAAGAAATAACCAAGTGTCAGTGCCCAAATATCACTTATCTGAAGTTAAACTGTGATTATCAGATGCTTCCCATTTGTCTCAAAGTTGAATCTTTCAAGAGATAACTTCCTGTCTAAAGTGAGTCATTTTGTTCCCGCTCAGGGAACTTCGTGATTCAGTAAGTGATGTCACTCAGAATGACTTTCTCCAAACTTTTCATTTCTGCAGTCACAGACTTTGGCTGGGAGGCAGAGGCAGGAAGGTCTCTGTGAGTTCAAGGCTGGCCTAGTCTAAGAGTTCCAGGCCAACATAGCGAGACGAAAAATAAAAAAGATTATAGAGCGAAGAAACAATGTTAAAATCTGCAAGGGAAAAACGACAACTTACTTACAAAGGCAAATTCACCGAAATAACAACAGACCTCTTGGCAGAAGCCCTAACTGCTACAAAGCATGGAATGATAGAGTTCAAGCCTTCAAAGGAAACAGCCCTGATTCCTAAGATTATTATAGGCAGCAAATGTTATCTTTTAAAAGTGACAAGAAAATAAAGACCTTTAAGATAAACGCACACTAAAAAAATAAAACTAAGGTTTCAGCACACTGCAGAATAACTTAAAGGAATTATACACAGAGAGGAAGGAGACACTAACAACAGATCAGAATAGAATAAATTTGATGAGAGCAGGAAAGAAACAAATGAAAAGCTAGAAGGAATTGATATCCCCAAGCTAGCGGATCGGGAAAACTATGTAATGGATAAGGGAAAACGAAGGAACTATATGAACCAATTAAAAATTAATACAAGAATCATCAAGATCTGCTCAATAACAGACTATTGCAAATGCATTTAAAATTACCCCTTAAAAGATGATAAGCTGGCTGGGGAGAAAAAAAAAAAACATCCCATAGGCAATGACAAACTGAAAGTGAAAGGTTAGAAAATTATATTCCAAACAAAATGAAGACAAGCTGGAAGGTGACAGTTAAAAACATATCTAACAAAAATAGACATGACGGAAACAACTTACCAGAGAAGATAAAGCCGTAAAAAGATATAACAATTATAAATAAATGTACTGAATACTGACACATTCCAATTTTGCAATACAAGCACTCTTGTACACAAGGGGTAGACGAGTCAGATGTAGTAATAATTGGTGATTCTCTATCATCAGAAAACAATCATACGTGCAGTTCATTGCACCATAGATCAAATGGACTTCATAGACATCTACTGAATATTTCCATCAGAGCGCTCACTACAGGTTCTGCTCATGGGACCCTCTCTGAAACAGAACACAATTTAGACCGTAACGTAATCTTAGTCACTTTGTCATTGCTGTGATTAAAGTACACTGACACAAGTGACTTCAGAGAAAAGGGCTTGCGTTTATTTTGGCTTACAGTTCCAGAGAGTTATAGTCCATCATAACATCAAGAAACAATGGCACCAGGCAGGGAAGGCATGGTGATTGACAGGAGCCAGAGGTTGGTCAGTCACATTGTGTTCACACTTGGGAAGCAGAGGTGAGCAGGAAGTGAGGCTAGGTCATAAAACCTTGAGGCAGTTCCCAGTAACTCATAGAAAGGCTCCACCTCTTAAAGGTTCCAAAACCTTCCCAAACAATGCCACCAGTTAGGGATCAAGTGTTCAAGCACATGAGGCTAGGGGAGACATTTCGTATTAAACCATAAAAGTCAGTCTTAACAAATACACAAAGAATTGAACTTATTTCTTTCATATTATCAGATAATGATGGACTAAAACTAAGAAATAAATAGCAAGAGAAACTACGACGATATGTGGAGATGGAGCAATATCCTCCTGAATGGTCAGTGGATCACTGAGGAATCAAGGAGGCCGTGAAAGCTTCTTAGAATGAAATGAAAATAGAACCAATTACAACCTATGGGCAAAGAGAATTCTAAGAAGAAAGTTTACAGCTTCGAATGCTTACATACAAACAGCAAAAATATAGATAACTTAGTGACGCACCTTAACATCGTAACAAAACAAGAATAAACCAAACACCAAATGATAAGTGGAAAGAAATGATAAATATCAGACTCAAAATTATTGAAATGGAGACTAAAAGGACAACATAAAGAATCAATGAAACAGAATTGGTTCTCCGAAAAGATAAAATTATCAAACATAAGCCAAGGAAAGACCCAAATGATTATAGATTTTAAAAGGAAACACTAGAACAGACACTAATGAAACCCAGAGGATCATTAGAGAATACTTAAAAACACATTCCAAAAACATGGAAAAACTAAAAGGAACAGATAGATTCCTAGTCCTATACGAGCGATCAAAACTAAAGAGGATGGAAACAGCTTACACAGCTATGCAATGAACAATGAGATCAAGCAGCAATAGTCTCCCAAGAAAGGAAAGCCCACGGTTGGCCAACTCATTACTAATTCTCTCAGACTTTTGACAAATTTCAATATCTATTCATGATAAAATTGCAGAAGAAATAGTAACAGAAAGAGAATAACCTAATATAATAAATGAAAAATTGATAGCAACATAATACTAAATGAAGAAAAACTAAGCATTTCCTTTAAGATCAGGAATGAGACAAAGGTATCTACCTTCTCCCTCCAACTCTTAGAACACTAAGGCAAAGGAAAGAAGAGAAAGGGATACATACAGGAAAGGAAGGAATCAATATCCCTATTCAGAAGGCATGATGCTATACTTAAAATATATTAACAACCTCAGAAGAAAACTCTTAGTTTAAGGGTTTTAAATACTTTTATCTAAGTCTCAAGATACAACATCATCTTAGTTAGGGTTACTATTGCTATGTGGAAACACCACGACCAAAGCAATTTGGGGAGAAAAGGGTTTATTTGGCTTACACTTCCATATTACTGTTTATCATTAAAGAAAGTAAATCAAAAGAAAGTAAATCAAACAGGGCAGGAACCTGGAGGCAGGAGCTGATACATGGAGGAGTGCTGCCTACTAGCTTGCTCAGTCTGCTTTCTTATAGAATCCGGGACCATTAGCCCAGGGATGGCACCACCCACAATGGTGGGTGGGCCTTTCCTCACCAATTACTAATTTAGAAAATGCTCTCAGGCTTGCCTGCAGTCCAGTCTTATGGAGGCATTTTCTTAATTGAGGTTCTCTCCTCTCAAGAGGACTTAGCTTGAGTCAAGTTGACATAAAACTCTCCAGCACAACTGACCCCTTGTCAACTTGACAAACACACCACTGTTAAGCCACAACCTTTCTTTTCTCATTCATCTCAAGATCTCACATTAAAAACACAAATGACTTTAAAAGTCCCACAGTAAAAGTCCCACGGTCTTACAAATTCAAACACTTAAAAGTTCAGTTTCTTTAAAACATCTAATATCTTCAAAAACCCATAATTTATTTTAAAAGTTTGAAATCTCTCAACTGTTGTCTCCAGTAAAAATAAAAATGAAGTTAAATACCTTCTCACTTCAAGAGGAAAGACCAGGGCTCAGTCACAATCAGACTTAAGCAAAACCAAACTCCCAACAGTTTAATAATGCAATATGCAGTGTCTGGAATCCATTCATGATCTTCTGGGCCCCTCCAAGGGGCTTGGGTCACTTCTCTGGCTCTGCCTTCTGCAGCACACACAGGCTCTGGCTGGCTTCACTCCACTGCAGCTGCTGTTCATGGTGGCGGTCCATGGTACTGGCATCTCCAAAATGCTGGGGTGTTCTGCTGCAATTGAGCTGCACTTTCACCAGTAGCCTCTCTGGGCTCTCTCCAGGGACTCCCACTCTGCCACACAGTGCCAAGCCCCAGCTGTTCTCCATAACCCCTTCACGGTTTCAAACCAGCACCTGAGTGACTCCTTCACTACGAAGCTCAGCGTTAGCACAAAGTACAACCCTGGCCGCCTCTGGAACACAGAATCTGTGTGCTGACTCATCAGCCGGGTAACCAGAGAGTCAGAATAACAAATGGCTCCAACGGAGTCTTTCAGCTTTCCTCTGAAACTTCACAAGCCATCCTCTGCACTGCTCTCAACATTCATATCTTCCAAGCTCCTATAGAACAGCCCACTGAGCTCTCAACACACAAGGCTTTTCCAGTCCAAAGTTCCAAACTCCTTCCATAATCCTCCCCAAAACAACATGGTTAGGTCTCCCACAGAAATACCTAGTCCCCGGTACCGATTTGTCTTACTTAGGGTTTCTATTGATGTGATAAAGCACCGTGACCCAAGCAACTTGGGAGAAAAAGGTTGATTTGACTTACACTTCCATTTGTCTTTACCCTATCATCATCAAAGGATGTCAGGACAGGAAAGGAGCTGCTGCAGAGGCCATGGAGGAGTGCTGTTCACTGGCTTGCGGCTCAGCCCAGGGATGGCCCCACCCACAGTGGGCTGCGCCTTCCCCCATCAATCACCAATTAAGAAAGGGCCTACAGGCTTGCCAACAGTCCAGTCTTATGATGACATTTTCTTAATTGGGGTTCCCTACTCTCAGATGACTTTAGCTTGTATCAAGTTGAGATAAAACTATCCAGCATAAAAATCAACATGTATTAGTAGCTTTTCTTATGATAATAATGAACTTGCCAAGAAAGAAAACAGGACACAAGCACATTCACAATGGCCTAAAAATATAAGGAGGCAGAAACCTCTTTAATGAAAGCTTTAAGCTACTGCAGGAAAAAAACTGGAGAAAACGCTAGAAGAAGTAGAGACTTTGAATATTTGAGGGTCGGGAGAATTAGTACTTTGAAAATAGCTATATTACTGAGAAGCAATCTACAGACTCAACACAATTCCCACAAAAATGACATTATTCACAGCAATAAGGAAAAAACACCAAAACAAACAATGCTTAAATTCATTATGGAGGCACAGAAGACTCTGAATAGTGAGAACGAATCAGAAGGAAAAATGTGGCTGGCGTCATTAACACTGGACCTCAAATTGTACTGCAGAGAAAAGGACAGCAAAGTCTTGGTACCAAACGAGACATGCGAACCAATGGAAATGGGTACCTAGAAATGATTTCACTAAGCCCAGCCACCAATATTTGACACAGATGTAAAGTACATGGAAAGAAAGAGGCAGGTTAGAGAGACGTCTCAGTGGTTAGGACTGCACGCACAGCTGCCTGTAATTTTATCTCCATGAACTCCCATGCCTTTGGCCTCCACAGGCAACTGCACTCACATGCAAATACCACCCGGCCTCCCCAGACATACACGTAACTAAAAAATAATAAAAATCTATTAAAGAAAGAATCGATGTTGGAGATTCACCTGTAGAAGAATGACACTAGAATCGTATGTGTCTCCCTGCACCAAAATTTGATGGATCAAATACCTTAACACAAAAAATGAAACACTGGAACTGTTAGGTTAAAACATAGGGAAAATATTTCACCATATTGGCACAGGCAAAGAATTTCTTTGAAAAGACTCCAGTCACTCACAAAACAGCGAGAATTGACAAATGAGATCACATGAAATCCAAAAGCTTCTGCACAGTGAAAAATACAGCCAGCAGGACAAAGATACTGCCTACAGAATGGGAGAAAAATCTTTGTCAGCTGTACACCTGACAAGGGACTAATATCTGTAAAGGCCTAAAAACATTAAACGTCAAAACAATTCATCTAATCCATAAGTGGGAAAATAAATAGAACTGGTAATTCTCAAAAGCAGAAACAATTAATACAAGAGACAAGTGTTTAACATCTTTAGCCAAGAGGGAAATGAAAGACCAGAACTAAACTGAGAGCCAGGCATGGTGGCACAGGTCTTTAGTACCAACATTTGAGGGGGCAGAGGCAGGTGGATCTCTGAGAGTTTGAGGCCAGCATGGTCTGCAGAATGAGTTCCATACTAGCTAAGGCTACATAGTGAGAGCATGCCTATAAATAAATAAATAAACAAATAAACAAACAAATAGAATTTAAAACTTCACTGAGCTCACATCTCACAACAGTTATGGTAATCTCAAACAAGGGGGATGGTAGCAAGAAAGTGGAGGTTAAAAATGAAACCCTCATATACTGTTAGTGAGGATTTAAATTAATCTAGCAACTAGAGAAATCAGTATAAAGATTCCTCTTCACCACGGTGGGCACCAGCTGTGGGTCTGTGTTGCCTGGGTCCCCGGAGGCAGTGTCAGTGCGAACAGCTCAGTTTACTGAAGCAAGGGGAGTGGCATATATAGGGAAGAGAGGAAGGGGGGGTGTCTTATGTGGTGATAAGTCATTGGCTAGGGCAGTGACACCAGGAGAGCTCTGTTTGCATGCGGGGGGCTCACAACCAGACATGGGTGGTCCTGTGTTATTGGCTGGGGCCAAAGTCTCAAGGAAGCCTCCTTTGCGTAAGCAGAGGTCTCAAAGGGATCAGGGGAAGAGACCTTATAAGGTCATACAGGGAGAGAAGTCCAGGGATCCTCCAGCTGCAGAGGTCAAATAAACACTAACCTTGGAGAGGCAAGATCTTACCAGTGACTACTGACCTAAGGCATGTCAGCACCTGAGGGAGCTTTGCTAGCTGTTAGAGTGGGGAAAGGGGACCAGCCAAACATCTTAGGCTCTCAGGGTGAGAAAATCTGGGTTTCAAGGCATACTTTAACCCCCTCTTAGCTCTAGGCCAGCCCCACACCTACCCTACTGGCCAGCTATACAGCCCCTGGACACATACCTGCACATCCTACTACTTACAGTCCTAAGATATTCAGTCAGATCAGATGCAGACCAACAGATGCATGGATATTAAACAATGTGAGATAGACACACAGTGTAGTTCTATCAGTCATCAAGAATACAACCTTCATGTCATTTGCAGGAAAATGAGTGAAGCTAGAGATCATCACGTTAAGGACAGTAAGCCAGACTCAGAACTACAAATAGCACAGGTTTTTTCTCACACAGGAACTCTAGATTTACAAATATATTAAAAACACAGGCATAGACAACTGTCAAGACCCTAAAGGTCTCTGTATAGATTGTGAGAAAATTGGGGTGGGAAGACACTGTCAGGGGAGAGATCCATAGTTTGACTAGGCATAGTATAGAGATTTGGGAGACATAACAAACTGATGTTCTACAATGACAACATTTGTAAAAAAAAAAAAACTTGGCCCGATCATCCTGGATTGACGTGATCCAGAACCACCGAGGAAACACACCTGGGAGGGATCTTCTTGATTATGTTATCCTCAACAAGTCTGCAGGATGACCTTGAATTACTGAAGTGGGAAGAGCCCCCTGGACGTGGGTAGCACCGTTCCTTGTGCTGTAGGGGAGGACTCCACAAAAGGGTCAAAATTTCCTGAGCTGAGCGCTCATCCCCTCCTCTTCCCTCACAGCGGGTGCTATGTGATCAGCTGCCTTGTGCTCTTGCTGCTGTGATTTCCCTGCCTTGTTCGACTGGAACTATGAACCACTGCAAACCCTCTTTAAGCTGCTTTTGCTGTGTATTTTATGTAGGCAATCAGGAAAGCAACTTAATGTGGATATGTAACTAAATGTCCCCAAATACATATACACATATACACATACACACATACATATGCATGTGTATATAGGTATGTGTGTGTGTGTATGTATGCATGTATATATTTGAATGACAGGACTTAAAGGAACAGGGACTATTTGTGGGGGGCATAAGGGCACCAGTGGGAGGTTGTAAAAAACAAGGGAAAATAATGAGATATGAATAGGAGTAAAGTACAAAGACATACATGATTGACAATGTCATTATAAAATTCATTATTATGCATGCTAATTTTTAAAAAATTATAAGTGACAATAAAAATGATTATAAATTCAGAAATATTTTCATGAAAAGAAGAAAAATGATTTACCAGGAGAGCGTTTCGAATGCAATTGCAATGCAAGTCATGCCATGAGAGCAATTAGAATCCCATTAGCCCAGCATTCCAATTCTATTTATTATTAACAACCCACCTTGTTCTAAAAAGATTTAAGGGTGTGGAGCATCTCAGGCAATGAAAGTCTTATTGTTCTCCCTCAAATGTGAAATGACTATTTTTACAGTTTCTGTTACTTTCATACTAAATCATTTACAATTACCTTGTGGTAGCTCGTATCAACTTTTATGATAATTATTTTAAAAAGTTCCACTGCAGCACAGGGCACAGGTCTTTCTTCCAGGACCTCTCACAGAAGCAGGGGAGGGTCCTTTTTCATCTCACTTTGATACAGGTCTGAATATCTCTAGGACTGATTCAATATGGCTTTTTAAGTTCTTCCCCTTTCTTTTGCTGTCTGTGGATATCTATTTGCTGTAAATATACCTTATTGGTAGAACTGTATCACCTTTGAACCTTTGTCCCTCCAAAAAGTTGGTTGTACACAACTGTGTGAGTTTTTCTAGTTTTGCTTCTAGAACAGTGGTTCTCAACCTGTGGGTCATGACCCTTTTGGGGGCTGAACAAACCCTTCCCAGGGGTTGCCTAGGACTGTCTGCATACCAGATATTTGCATTATGATTTATAACAGCAGCAAAGTTTCAGTTATGGCGTAGTAATGATATTAATTTTATGGTTGGTTGTCATCGCAACATGAGGAACTGTTATTAAAGGGTCACAGTGTTAGGGAGACTGAGAACCACTGTTTCAGAAGCTCTTCTCAGAACCACTGTCTGTCCATATCTACCTTGGGGACCAAGGCATGTGGTTCTGGTCCATGGAAGCTTTGTAAATCCCTAACCGGGGGTGTTGGTCCCCTGACAGTCTCCTTCACTTTTGAAATGATTCCTACTGTTCTGTGTCCTTTGCATTTCCAAATGAAGTTCACATTTTGTCAGTTTCAGTGTTGACTGAGCCAGGATACAACTGACACACAGATTTGGTGAGAATGGCACCTTCACCATGATGATCTTCCCCAGGCACATGACCACTCTCCCCCTCCATTCAGCCTTTTCTTGACTCAGCTCTTTATTGGCCCTCAGAACTATTTCAGTGATCTAAGTCCTGAATCAGTAATAATGAATCCCAGGTAATCTATTTAATATATTCCCATCCCTGGTCTTCTCTAGAGTTAGGTCAAAAATTGGAGACCATTTACTAACACACACACACACACACACAAACACACATACACACACACACAGCTCAGTTTGCTACACATGTGTTATTTTCATTCACAGAATGCTTTATATCTTTAAGACACTAAAAATAGTACCTTGTGTTTTGCGGGGGAGGGTATTTAATCCCCGATCATTCCCTTCCACCCCAAGAGTACTAAAGTTCAAATCTGTGAAAGACTAGTAAGCAGACCCACCATAGACTTCTATGTACTTTAAATTTTTCCTTAACAATTATATTTCTATTTTTAAGTGTGTGTGTGTGTGTGTGTGTGTGTGTGTGTGTGTATGCATGTGCATAGTACATGCATCTGAGTGCAGACGTCTGTGGAGGCCAGAAGAGGGAGTTGGGTCCTTTGGAACTGAACTTTCAGGCCACTGGGAACAGTGCACTATGAGTGCTGGGGACTGAATGTGGGTCCTCTGCAAGAACAGTGTGCGCTCTTAGTCTCTGAGCTGTCACTGTAGTTTGTCTGTGCTCTCTTGGTAGTACATGAAGCTGTGCTCTACATTCAACATGCCAAACAATCCCTGACAAATTGTCCATGCCATGTACACATTTAAATGTGGGCCCAGGAAGTTGTGCGGAACAGAGTCACAATCAAAGAGGAAGGACAATGGAAATAGAAGGCAAAAATGTTTTTGAGGTGCCAGTGAGAAGGCTCAGTGGGTTTGAGGGGCCTGTGTGCAGGCCTGACCACTAGAGTTTGAACCTCAGATCCCACAAGGTGGCAGTAGAGAGCAGACTCCTAAGAGCTGTCCTCTGGGTTCTGGTGGCAGTTGCAACAGATACAAAGAAACACAGTTAAATACAATTGATGAGCAAAAAATGTGTCTAAAACATAAAATGAGAAACTGTCACAAAAATAAGCTAGGCCTAGGGGAATGGCACAGTTTCTGCGTAAGTGTGAGGAGCAGAGTTTGCATCTCCAGAATCCATGCAAATGATCAAGGTGGCACCTGTCTGTAATTGCAGTGCTGTTATGGCAAGACGAGAGTTGGAGACAGAATCTCCAGAATATTGTTAGGCAGCTAGCAAATAAGAGAGCCTGTCTTGAATAATGTAGAAGGCAAGACTAGCATTTGTGGCTGTCCTCTGATCTACACACACACACACACACACACACACACACACACACAGGGGAGGGAGGGAAGACAGGAGGGAGGGAGAGAAAAGGGGAGAGAGAAGAGAGAAAAGAGAGAGAGAGCATGAGAGAGAGACAGACAGAGACAGAGAGACAGAGAGAGAGACAGAGAGAGAGAGAGAGAGAGAGAGAGAGAGAGAGAGAGAGGGAGAGAGGGAGAGAGGGAGGGAGGGAGGGAGGGAGGGAGGGAGGGAGGGAGGGAGGAGGGGTGGCGAATAGCCTACAAGTATGGGATGGCAGGAAGGGAACAACTGAGTGTGGCCATAGAATTTAAGCTGGCTTTTCATTTAAAGTAGGCCATGAAAGGATTCTGCCCACAAAATAAAAACTACCCTGGGGACAGTTCAGACTTAACACTGCTGATGTTAAGAAGGCAGGATGCTGAGGTGATGGGCAGGGCCATAGAAAGCCAGGTAGGTGATGCTACAGGATGATGTTTGCAAGTATGTTAGGCAAGACTGTCATTTAATAGTTAAAATGCTGAACGGGTCCAGAAGCCCTCATGTTCTGGCAGCGCATTGAGATTCAATGGGGAAGGCACTGTCGCAAAATCAGATACTCAGTTCTCCCATACAGTACCACTGTCCTCTAAAGAGCATGGACACTTCAAAGGAACACAGCACGGCTATTTACAGGGCTTCTTCATTCTCCCTGGGATCTAACCTTTGTCTGCGTCCTTCCACTCAGCCCACACTCCGTAAGGGATTCCTTGGCTGCAGCTTGACTCAGATGGGACAGATGAGAGAGACGATTATTACTGCAGGTACGAGCACCCTGTGATAACTAAACTATTCCCCATGTTTTAAAGCTTTGTTACTTTTCTAATGCAAAAGAGTATTTATGTAACAGTAACAACTTCAGGTTCCTGAATTTGTGTTCCAGTCTCACACAGAAATAAAGCTAGGAGCATGAAGGGGAAGGAGTTACAATATTGTGAGCAGGGCTGGTCCCCAAAGGCACTGTCTTCCCATTTTACTCAATACGAATGTAATATTCTGTCAGCTAATCCTCCTGCCACAGCTTTCAATTAAATGGACAGAGAGGGCAGGGTTTGAATAGCAATGTTACACAGCTAAATCTACATCCAGAGTAATTCCCACACCTTCAATGTTTATCACGGACATAAAAGATATAATTGGCATTTCTGAACGGTTTTTTTCCCCAAGCAATTATAATAGTTTACTATAAGAAGAGTTACATGAATACGGTGGACCTCTTAAATGTGTTTTTATCTTTTGTATTTTCTTTTATTGAAAATAATATTTAAAAATAAAGTAAAAAGAAAATCCTTTATTGAAAATTAATTTCATACGATATATCCTGCTTAAAGTTTCCCCTCCCTCTACTCCTCGCAGTTACTCACCACCTCCCTCCCAGATCCATCCCCTTTCTGTCTCTCCTTAGAAACCATTCATCTAAGAGATGACGATAATATAATAGTATTGGATAGTGTAGTATAAATCAAACTCCAGGCAGATGATGTGTAAACCAAACCAACCAAAGAAACAAAAAACAGTAATGCCGTTTTATTGTATCAGTGTCTCCTCTAGGGAAAGAGGGAGGGCGCCCCCTATGCAAGCCATGATGGCTGGCTCTTAACAATATCCAACTCGTGTATCACGAAGGCATCCATCTGTCTTTCCACAGCTTTAAACTGTGACTTTCTGGTCCCTCCCAGGGCAATGGCTACTGGGCACCCTCAGGAATTGGAACACTTCAACTAGCTACTACTAATCTCAATGCTTTTCATTCCATATGATGTCCTCTGCATTACTTTACGAATTGTGGATTTTTTTTGGCCTATTTTTAATTTCCATATTGTGCCATTTCCACATTGTGAACTTTGGAGGTGTATAAGCAAATTTCTCTGAGGTTCTAAAAATGCCAGAAGGTAGAAATGTCCTTAAGACTACATTCTCAGCCTTTCTCCTGTCTCACTGGGTAGAAGACCAAGTCTATGTCTTCAATACCTCTTTAATATTTACCATATATTTGCATGTGCCTAGCCCTGGACAAAGGAGCCAAGGTCCTCACCATCACAAAGGCAAAATTCTAAGAGAGAAAAAGCACTCATACAACTCACTGCAAAATTAGTCATGTGTTTTTCTGGCTAAGGTTATAAAGGGGATGGTGTCTGAGAGACTGTTGTAGAAAGTCTGACCTAGTCTGTCAGCAAGAGCTGAGCCTAAAGCATGAACAGTATGAATCAGTAAGAATCTTCTGGGAATTCTGAAAGAGACATTTCGCCGTGTTCCCACTGTGTGCTTTCATGAAAGATTGGCTGAACACGATGGCCTTAGGGGCTTCATTTCTCACAACTGGAGCTGAGAATTTACAGACTGGCAGGTGGAAGCTCAAACGTTCCACGTAGTAATGGAGGCATGCAGGAGATATCATTTTGAACTGTACGTAGTTTGATGCAGATAGATATGGTTATATGAAGATGTAGCAGAAATCTATATCCACACCAGTCATACACACAGATTTTCCTTATGCTATAAGCAGAGGTCTTAGAGGCAATGATATTCCAGTAGCTAGGAGCACAATTAGAATACAGATCTTGTTCTTATACCATCTTCTAATAAAAGGAACTATATTTACTTAAATATACAGCTGGTTTTAGGCCTAGGTAAGAAAGACGCAAAATTTCTCTGAGGTGCCTTGTCACTCCAGAAAGCAAGGAAGAACTCAGAAACAAAACAAAACAAAACCCCAAATCTCCCACCCATGAGTCAGGGATATAAGAGGCATAGAGAGGTCAGTTGAAAATTTCACCTGCCAAAGCTAGAAAAACGTGAATAGAGAAATTGATCACAACCCAAGGTGTAAAAAAAAAAAAACAAAAAAACTATGAATCTAAATTAACATAAATAAATAAATGGAGGAATCTTAAGTAGATCATAACTCTCTACTTCTTATGTGTGTGCTGTGCCTAAAGACGGTCTTCCAAAGAGTCCAGTATGGAAGAGGGGATTGGGGTAGACCTACTTCTACAGGAAAGGAGGCTGCTAAGTCCTGTCTTGGATACATCATCATCAATAAACTACATGGATCATATATGCCCTTTATAGGATATGGTAAGTCTGGCCCTTTACAGCTGAGGTAGTTTCTAATGCCATTTGTTATAGAAGGAACCACAAATTCTAAGAATATAGCTGATTCTAGGACTGTGGAGGACACTATACTAGATGAGCCTGGTGCAGCTTGCAACGCTAGAAGGTAAAGGGACCATTCAACAATCAAACAAATACAAACCCTAAGTGAACGCACAGTAATTGAACCCAATGGCTAACGGTGGAACAACTGGATACTAAAACACGCAATGTTGTACTCTTGATACCTCATGGCAGTGATGCTCTGCCCTGTGACTTGTTTCTCCAAACACCACAACCTTAGACTAGTTGTGCCAACAAAAGGGCATCCAGCAATACGCTGACCAACAATCAAAACCGTGAAGATTGCCAAGAATATAGAACATTTTAGAAAACATCAGAGTCAGGAGCAGCTAAGAGGACAGGATGTCTAAACACAATAAAGAATTGTGCAGAGGATCCCGGAACAGAAAAGGACCCCAGGACACAGTTACTATCAGCTTATTCAATGTATCACAGGTGCCTCTTTCTCATGAGCAATGGGAACACTGAGTACAGAATACACAGAAACTCTGTAGCATTTTTTTTTTCTGTAAATCCAAACCTGTTTTAAAAGTAACACCACATGTTTTCTTTTGCATGTGGATCCTAGCTGTGAATTTTAAGATGTGTGTGTTTAACCTAGAGTGTCTGTAGAGGCCAGGATGCTAGAAAGAGAGATGTAATGGAGGAGAAAGAGTCATAAGAGGGGAGATAGTCATATAAAGGTAAGTATGTTGAGGGGGCAGTGGGGGGAAATGGGGAAGAGTAAAGGGTGGGGGGGGCATCAACCAAAATTAAGGATGAATTAAAAATATGTAACTAAAATAACAAGAGTTTAAACAAAAAGACTCTGAGTAGTGAATGGTGCTCTCAGAAGTCACTGGTTAATTAAACAAAAATCCCCAGTGCCGAGTATGGGATACCTCCCTGTTGAGTTTCTGGTCAGGGAGGCCTCACACGCCCTCCCTCCCCCATACAATATAAGTAATTACCATCACCAGCCAATCAGAACTAGATTGTAAGATCCTAGTGCTGAAGGTACCACACAGTTGTTGCAAGTCATAGAAATGCCAAGCTGGAACTTGACTGGATGCTTGCTCCTGGCAGGCAGCTCCCATAATGCTGGAAGGTGCTTTGTGAGACACCGGGAGAGAAAAGTCCTCAATGGTGGGTTCCTGGAGTTACAATACCAACCTGCCAGACGGGAGCTTCCCACTGGTGTGAGGGCAGCATGGCTGTGAGTGGTAACCAGCCACTTTCTGATTGACTTTCAGGTCTGCTCCACAGGAGGGAATTCATGCCTGGTATCAAAAGCCCATGGCTGGAGAAGTCATAGGTCCTCATGGGGAACTGAATTACTGCTGTTTTGCTAAGTGGCCATGTTGTCAAATAGCTGTTTCAATATCTGTCTAGGTTTATACCCATTGATTTCTGTTGCTTCCAATCTTGGCCAGGGCAGTATGAGAGTAAGTGATAGTTGAGGGCTGAGTCCTAGGTGGAGCTTCCGTATCATCCCCTCCAAGGCCCAGGGACATCTTGGAAGAGAAGGTAAGAGCCAGAGGGTGGGGAAGAGGGCTGGGACATGTCATGGCTGCTCTATTCACAAAGGCTCGGCAGCTATAACTATCTATACAAGGTCTGCACGAGACTGGACCCAACAGTGCCACCAAGAACTGGGGAGGGGCTTATGAGGCCTCACATCTTGGAAGAACTACTGACAGCTAATGGTTGCTGGCAGCAAGGGAGCCATTTTCTCCAGTGGTGTAGCCACTGGCAAGTTGTCCATGCTCCAGTAACTAATGTCCTGTGCACATGCATGAAGTCCTGATTAAACGCAATTAAACACACACACACAGACATGCACACACATGCACACCCTCTCTCACACACACTCTCTCTCTCGCACATACTCACTCAAAAGACAAGAAAGTAGGAAGATGTTTTGAGAAGGAGTTCAGAAGGAGTAGGAGGGGAATAAGAGAGGGTAATGGGATGAATATGATCAAAATATACTATATACATGTCTGAAATTATCAAAGAATAATGATATAAATGTTTTAAACGTCTACCCATTTTAAAACACACACGGTTTAAGCGCCTAGGAATCAGTGTGCTTACTCCTCAGGTGTGACTTACTATGTTTTCCAGAGTCAAATGTTTCACTCGCTTCCTATGCTTGTGCAGAGGCTTTGCAAGCTGGAGCATGTAGCCATACATGACCCTACAGGGAAATTTGATTTGGCCTATTTGTTTTGTTTTAAATTAAGATTTATTGACTGATGCCATGGTATATGCCTATACCTCAGAACTCTGGAGACTTGAGGCAGGAGGCCTACGATTTGAAGTCTAGCCTGGTCTAGACAAGGACCCTGGAACAAATGGTGAGAATGGAGAAAAGAAATTTGAGAAATATTAAAATTTAAAATTGCAGGCTTCAGAAAATCTGGCAAACGGAGAGAGCTTTTCATGTGGCCACAATGGCATGGAGAGTTGATGTCTCTTTCTTGTTGCCATTCCCTGCCACAGCCCCATTGCTGAGTCTTTGTGCCAGTTCCCACTCATGACCCTCCTATGCTATTGGAAGAGACATGCCACTCTTTAAAGTAGGAAACAAGCTACATGGGCTATGTGTGCAGAAAGCAGGAGGCTAACATTGTTGGATATATGGCAGTGAGGGATGTCCTTATGCATTTAATATGTATAGTATATACAAGAAAGACAGCATTAGAAACTAACCAGCATATGAACCATGGGAAATATGTGGGAGGGGGACATGACCAGCAACATGAATAAATGAAAATATATGTTGGAATTTCAGCCCTTGGAGGGTTTTTTGTTTGTTTTGTTTTTGTTTTGCTTTTTGAGACAGGGTTTCTCTGTTGTAACTCTGGCTGGCCTAGAACTCACTCTGTAGACCAGGCTGGCCTCAAACTCACAGAGATTTGCCTGCCTCTGCCTCCCAAGTGCTAGGATTAAAGGCGTGCACCACCACCTCCCGGCTTAGCCTTTGGAGTTTTAAAACAAAGGGAACTGTTTATACTTGAACTGCTTCACTTAATTACACTAATTACTTGAGGGGTGTGAATCTTTGAACCCTAGTATGGACTACTTGGCTTGCCTGGGCTCTGCTTTTTTATAAAGCCACGATAATCAAGGCAATGTGGAATTAGTGTAAAGAGAAAGATACAAATAAACAGAGGAGACTAAAGAATTTAGAAACAGTTCTACCCACTTATGGTCAGTTGACTTTTGACATTCCAGCAGGGCAAACAGGGAAAAGGACAGTGTTTTCAATATATAAGAGCTGAGCAAATGGACATCTGTGTTAGGGGAAAAAAAAAAAAAAAAAAAAAAAAACAGAGAAAGGGGAAAAACTGCCGGCAGTTGATAGAAATGTAAATCAGTAGAGCCATTATGGAAAAAAGTAAAATCAGAACCACTATCACCCAGCAATCACACCACTGTGTATACATCCACAGGACAGGAAATTGGTGTGTCTAAGAAAATTCACAGGATTGGAAATCAGCACAGGAGGGAATGCTTGCCTAGCATTTGCTGGGCTCTGGGTTGGAGCCTCAGCCTGGCAGAAACATAACAGTTTCAAAATAGAAAATGAATTCTCATGTTTAGTGTAGTATCAGTTGCAATACCTGTGGTGGTTTGAATGAAAATGGCCCCCCATAGGCTCAGAGGGAGTGGCACTATTAGGAGGTGTGGCCTTGTCAGAGGAAGTATGTCACTGAAGCTTGGGTTTTGAGGTTTTAGGTGCTCAAGCCAGGCCCAATGTCACTCTCTCTTCCTGTTCCCTGTTGATCCAAATGTAGAACTCTCAGCTCTTTCTCCAGCACCATGTCTGCCTTCATACTGCCATGCTACCCACTGTGGTGCCAACAGACTAAACCTCTGAACTGTAAGCCAGCCCCTATTAAATATTTTCCTTTATAAGAGTTGCCACTGTTATGGTGTCTCTCCACAGCAAACGAAACCCGAATTAAGATGACAACTAAGACACGAAAACCTACTTAAGTGTCCAACAATGAATAATATATACAACTATATATACAATAAACAAATAGGTCCTGTCGTTTGTGACACTGCCAACATGGAGGGCCATGTTAGGTGCAGGAACTTGGCTACAGAAAGAAAAATACCGTATAATCTCACTTATATGTGGAATTAAAAAAAAAAAACACACACACACACACATAGACCCAGGAAGTAGAAGAATGTTAAGCAGTGGCTGGAGCAGAAAGGGATTGTGGAGATTTTGGTCAATTTAAAATGTATTTATTAATCACCACCATTAATGCATTTGTGCACACTCAATTTTATGTGTGCACCACAGTGGGCTTGTGGGGGTCAGAGGACAAAACTGTCAAGTGATTTCCCTCCTTCTACCTTTGTGTGGGGTTCAAGGATCGACCTCAGGTCATAAGACTTTCATGTGGCAAGCATTTCACTACGGAGCAGTCACAACAGCCTTGTAACTGTTTGTTTTCCCTTGTGAAGGCAAGTAGCCAAGCCTAATGACACACGTCTATAATCACAGTACTCAGGTACTCAGGGGTCTGAGGCAGAAAAAAATACAGGAGTTTCAGAGTAAGCCTGGGTTACAGAACAAGTCCCAACAGCTTGAAGGAAACAAACAAACTCAAGTTTTGAAAATGGGCAACAGAGCTGAACAGGCACATGAAGGACCAACTACCACCCAAACCCATGCTGCTTGCCGGCAGTTATTAGGGAAGTGTAAATTGAAACCACAGCGAAACCATTACTTGCCCACAAGGAAGACTGAAGTGTGAAGGCATAAAATGCACACTTACCCTCTAGAAAGAAAGGAATGAAAAGCATGTGTGTGCACACACACCTCGTACCCAGGTGGACACTGCAGCTCTCTTCATGACAGCCCCAATCACGAAACAGAGCAAATGCACATCAATTCACAAGCAGGTAAAAGCAACTGTGACACACACACACACACACACGCACACACCTCAGCAACAGATGGATGAGACTCAGACATATAATGTATGAAGGACGGGAGACAAATGATGCCTGTTACGTACTTACATGACTCTCCAGAACAAGCTCCTTTATCTTGAGAAAAAGCACATAAGAAGTTCTAAGTGGGGAAGAATGCAAAAGGTCACGTGATAGGTTTCAGGGGTTTGTGGATTTGCTACAATACAGCAAGCAATACATTTAAAATGAAATGAACTTTATTTTAGGTGCATTGCACCTCAATATAATGTAAAACAACAGAAAAACAAGTACGGGGTTTCTTTTTACATTTTTATTATATGTGTGTGTGTGTGTGTGTGTGTGTGTGTATGTATGTGTGTGTGTGTGTGTGTGTGTGTGTGTGTGTGTGTGTGTATGGCTGCAGTGGGGGTGCTATGTGCATGCCACAGTTCACATGAGGAGATCAGAGAACATTTACAGGAATCAGTTCTCTCCTTCCACCATGTGGGTTCTGGGGATTAAACTGAGATGGTCATGTTTGGCTCCACATGCCTTCACCCACTGGGCCATATTTCTGGCCCAGGGAGAAGGCTTCAATATGAACTTGTGATAGCAAGATCCAGAAAAATGATTACTTCAGTGGCAATAAGATACACAGCACCCAGATGTTGGCTTGCAAATAACAATCTCCACCAAAAGAAACCAGGACTCAAGTGGCTGATTCTAGGTCTGGCACAGGGATATCTAGAAAAACAGTATCAAAGATCTAACACATACAATGTCAGTGAGGACAGAGCTGGTACAGGGCTCCTGCACAATCTGAACAATCAGAGAAGTGACATAAATGACACCGATGGGTTAAAACCATGGGGGTGGGTGAGTAGCAGAGCTACAGCCAATGGCTACACGCTAGACAGTTGGAGTGACGACTGTTATTGGGTAAAACCTGCCAGGAAACCAAACATCCCCATTGCCTCACAGTATCAGTCTATGGGTCAGTGAAAGATGACACGAGGAAGATGCCCTTCTGCAATGAGAGGTTGGCAGCCATGCCCTTGACCTGTTGGGCTTGGCATTGCTACAGCAACTCAAAGATGCCCAACAGCATGTGCAATCTCAATGGATACAGCAGGGGGGAACAGTACCATCTCTATGGTATCCTTGCTAAAAGGGCTTGGTTTTTAGATATAGAGGATGACTGGGGAAAGTAAACTGCAAAGTGCAGATGTGTGTGTGCACATGTGTGTGTGTGTGTGTATACAGGTGTGCACGTACACATGTGTGCACATGGGGGTGTGCGCATGTGTGTGTGTGCGCGCGCATGTATGGGTACGTGTGTGGTATGTATGCAGGTGTGCGTGCAGGGGTAAATGTGTGCCATGTACACATTTGCTTAGCCACAGCCTGTGAAGAGTTTAAATTTCTGTTTTCCTCAAAGTTTCTAGGAAAGCAGCAACTGTTGTAGAGGACCAAGTACATACTTGCTATGTGTTGTCAAACAGTCGCGACAGAGTTTAGGGAGAACAAGAGAAAGGGGCTGCTTGGGAGAACCCCAACCACATAAGCCCTTCTGCTAGGTGTGAAAATTATCATATTCTCCCTCCCTTTCCCTCTCTCCCTCCCTCCTCTCTCTCTCTCTCTCTCTCTCTCTCACACACACACACACACACATACACACTCTTTCACTGTCTCTCTCCCTCTATGTCATTTTCCTCCCTTCCTTCTTCCAATATCCCTGCTTCCTCTCAGTTAGGGTCTTACTTATGCATCCCTGGCTGGCTGGCTTAGAATTTACTATGTAAATCAGGCTGGCTTCCATTAACCCTCCTGCTTCCTGACATGTGCCACTACAGCTAGCAACATGCATTTCTTTGGTTTGTTACTGGTGAATGTTACTTAGGGGGAAGAGATATGTGTTCACCCTCCCCGCCCCCAGGGAAAGTCATGCAACAGGGCTTCACAGCAATATCAAGATGGCTGCCCCCAGTAGCCCACAGGCATTTTCATGTTCTAGGCACTCAGCTACAGAACAGCTGATTGGCACTTCAAACATTATAAATTAATAGCACTAATCTGAAGGCATAACAGTATCTTTCCTAAAATAATCCCTGTGGTGCTGTGGGAGGAGGGTGGAGAGGAACAGAGGCATTTCTGTGACTGTTCCATCTCTCTATAAGAAATGGCACAGTCCACCACAAGGTTGGTGACCTCGGCCAACCTCCATCTAGTCTCTTGAAATAACACTGATCCAAAGACTTCTGCTCATCTGCACAGGGGTATAATTGTGTGCAGATAATTGTTGTGTTTCTATTTAACTTCTTCATATAAAATCATTTCTTATTCTTCACAGGGGAAAGGAGGGAAAGAGCTCTCCATGGTACTGAGATAACCTTAAATGCTTGTGTATTAGTCATGTGTCTCATCTCCAACCTACCTGAAGTTCTCTCTCAAAACAAATTTTGAGAAAGCACAGAATCCCACTTCACCCTCAGGCAATGAGATGATCTGCTTCTTTCACAGAGATGAAACAATATTCTTTGCCCTTTCGTGTTCCAGTCCCATCCTTCTCCATTTAAGATCATTCTACCTCTGGGCTTCTTTTCCAGTATTTAATTAACATCTAATATGGCTCCAAGAAGGATTTAAGGCAGTTTACACAGACACACAGATAAAAGAAAATTGAACAGAGGTGACTAGAAAATCAATAGCTTTCCCATAGGCACACAAACGTAATGGGAAATGGCTTTAACAGCGAGAGAAAATGTGTAAATGCTAGGCACAAATTACTGAAACAGCGCAAGAAGCACATGGAGAAAAATCAAAATCACAAATTTTTATTATGATGGTGCCATTACAGTGTCTGGCTGTGGCAGAGACTGCACATGGCTTGTTCAACATTTCCCCTTATTGGATGGGCTTCAGTTTGATTCATAGAGAGACTGGACCATCCTCCAAATGACAGAGGAAAGTATGCTTCTTTCCCAATACCAGAGCTAGAGAGCACTAGGGTCAGTGATTAGTATGGCAATTCTGGCCACCACATGTGTAAAGGGCTTTGGGGAAAGTTCCCTCATTCCTCAGGATTGTCCTTTTCATTTGGTGCCTTGCCACATCTGGCTGTGATGGTTGGGATTACAGCAGTCATCTCAACTGAGGCTGGAAAAGCCTCAGGAACCAGTGGAGAGAGATGGGAAGAGTCCAGGACCCAGATGAAAGTACACATCACTAAGTTAGCCAGCCTTTGTGACAAACTTCCTGCAACATGGCTTCCCCCTCATCCCATCTCCTCTTTCTACTTCACAGCACTCCAGGTCTTAGTATCCAATAGGAAAGTGTCGGATGAGTTCTTAGGCACAAGAACTCATAAATCAGTTCCAAGTCTGGTCCTTAACAATAGCCTGTAGGATCAGCCATCCACTCTCTTCCAGTGCTAAGGCAGCTTTACAAAACACACATTACAAATGAGGTATGGCATGTGGAAGCACTGGGGCATCTGCCTCTCTTTGTTCAACCAAACAAACAATGTGGGACCGAGCAGCAAGCAATTACCGTACCAACCTCCTGGATGTGTCTACAGCAACCGCTAAACAAGTTATTGTCCGGATGCAGTGGCAACACATGCTTATTATTTCAAAGGGACTCAAGTTGGGGATTTTATAAAATGTAGCCCAAGTCTTCCTATTTGTTATGTCTGTCATATTTTCTGGACCAGAAGTCTCAACAATATACAGCATTCTTCATTTTGAATCCCCGAAAGAAGCTTGTTGACAACAGCTTCTGGAACAAAGCTATTCTGGGCTATTAGTTAGGGACCAGGCAGTAAAAGCTTTCGACTGTTGCACTAGGGAATATGTGGCATGCATTTATACAAAACCAACCTAACTCATCTAAAAAAGATGAGTAGCTACATGGACAAGGGGCAGGGTTGGCAGGCATCGTCCCCAGGGAGGTCATTCTGGGAGCTGAAGGTCGTTCGCAAGTACCTGATTCACTAGGAAGAGGCAGCGGCCATGGACTAGGCAGGGTCTTTGAACAGCTGGGCTGGAGTTTAATTTTTCTCTCTCACTGATTAGTAAACCACTGGAGTGCTGTAGTATTGAATACAGAGAGGCACCTTGTGGCAAATTCTAATTTCCCAAATAAATAGAGCATTCGCGAGAGGTCCAATTTGAAAAAAAAAAAAGTTTCACTGTTAGAAGCAGCACATTAGAGGGTCACACAAATAGACTTTCAAAACAAGGCATGGCATAGAAAAATAGGAAAAGTCCCTTATGGCGTTACATGACTGTAAAGTACTGTGGATACAGCACTGGATGTTTCAAAAGGATGCGTACAAATTGGGACAGATATCCGAGGAGAAGCATCAAAGTCCAATTATCAACCAGAAAATACTGGGTCTCTTTACTCAGTCTGAGCTCCCCAGCAGGATTTATTGAAATAAGTGTTTGTTTACAGATTATTACCTTCTTAAGTGGGAGAAGAGTATTAGAAGAGACAAATGGATAAAGAAACAAGAACCAACTATATACTATTTCCAGCGGACACATCTAAGTATAAGGGCGGAGAGGGGCAGAAGCGGAAGGATGAGAAAGGAAATAAAAGACAAGCAAGCATGTGAAAGTGATTAGGGCCAGATTAATACAATACATCAACAAAGGAGCTTTCAAAATCAGAGATGACAAGAAAACCAGGACGACTTTATAATGAAGAAGAAGGTCAATTCATCAGGCAAGAAGTTCTGAGTCTGTATATGTACCAAGAACATAGATTCAAAGCACTTGGAAGCCTAAACCAGAGCCTTAAAAAGGAGTAAGAATTACTATCCATAGCCAGAACTTGACTATTCATTTTGTCTTGATATAGCAAACAGAGTAACAGGGATAATAGAAGATCTGAGTATCACTCAGTCTCACTGACATATACATATATGTATATGGGTATGTATATGTATGCATATGTATATGTATCTAAAGATACACAGTGTATGTTCTTCTAAGTGCACACAAAACATATAGCAGTATCAAATGCATGCCAGAACATAACTCAGGCGTCAAAATGCTTCAACTGAGTGGAAGTAGGTAATCCTTGAACACCACAGACCAACTGTAAAGCAAAAGCAAAGTATTGGGAAGTTATCAAACTTTAAATTACATAGTAAAATTAAGGAGAAATGTATGGGTACCTTAGGAGAAATGAGAAACTATTTTGAAGAGAGAAATATGAAAACACAGCATTAAATGTTTGAAGACTCGATCACGGCACACCAGAAACTGCCTCTGGGCGTCACCATGAATGGAAGAATCTGGTAACTGAGATAGACTATTCTCAAAAGAGAAGGAAGGAAGAGCATCAGAAATCACAAAAGGTGTAACTGGACAGCTGAAAAGCACTGAAAAACAAAAATCAGCTACATAAATAGGCAGCAGCCCATGCCTAATGTCAGCTCCCTCACAGAGGAGCAGAAGGCAATACAGCTTCTAAACACAAGCCAGGAGGCCATAATACAAAGAAAACTGGGACTCTAAGCCTCATGAGAAGGCCTCAGAGTCCACAAACCCTAAGATAGCTGAGAGACCCAGTGTGACCATGACATTGCCTCCATTCGAGTCAATATTTGAGAAGGAATCCATTTCATCCTGTTCCATATCTCAGAGGGATCTACCCAGAGGCCATATTGACAGGGGGTGCTATTATTTTAAACTGAGCTTCTCTGGAATCCTAAAAGCAAGGACAAGTAGCAAGTGTGAGAACCTAGGGATAGCCTGCTCTCTGGGTCTCTGAGTGGGAGATGGCCCCACTAATTGGCTGTGGGACATGGACATGTTGAGAAGTTCAGGCTGCGGGAAACTCTGGCTGTGAACAGCAAGGTGGTTGATGGTTCTGCTGTAGAGGAATAGGCCTGTGTGATAGCTAGGAAGGGATAAAATCCATGGGTCTATATGAAGGGATCACATCCTGAAGTCTGTATGAAGGAATTTCATTCAGAGGCCTGTATGGTCCAGATGGAATGTAGAAGTAATGTTGGTACACACCTTTAATCCTAATATTCAGAAGGCAGTGGTAGTGCATGCCTTTAATCCCAACATTTGGGAGTCAGGAAGCAGAGCTCAAGAGTCAGTGTCAAACAGGAAGTGACATCTGAGATAAGTCAGAGTGAAGGGCAGGCAAAGTGACAAATCAGAGGAAGAGTTAGCAGAGTGAGTCACAATGAGGACACACCCAACATGATATAAAAGCAGGCTCTCAGGTGAGTCACAAAGTCTGAGGCAGGATGAGAATAAGACACAGCAGCAGTGAGTCAGAGAGACACAGAAGCAGTCTGAGGCAGAGACATTGAGGCAGTTTGGCAGAATAAGTCAGTATCAGATGGGAAGAGTGAGTCAGATTGAAGCCAAGGAGAGCAGTTCAGTCAGAGGAGTTGTGGAAATCAGTCAAGAATCAGAAGAGTTCAGTCAGAAACAGTTAGCTGGCTTAGAAAGTCAGTTTGAACCAGTAGCTTGGAGAAAAGTTTGAGCGAGAATAGCAAATGAGTTGAAACAGTCAGAGTCAGAAGAGTTCATAAGGAGCTAGTGAGAGTGGCTCACTCAGCAGTAAGTTTCAGAGGCTTAATGTTCTAGATTATACAGAGGTTGAAGCCTTCCAGGTCTAGACTGAGGATTAAACTGTATGGGAGCTGAAATGCTCCAAGGTTCCAGGACTAGGACCATTTGCCCTGGATCTATGCATACACCCTGCCTTCTGTGGCAAGGAGCTAACTGCATCACCTGGGGACGCTGAGGGCCTGGAGGCTTGCTCTAGTCAGCTACAATGTCTGGAGCTGCCTCTTGGCCACATGATTTTCAGCAGGACTGAAAATTCTGAGGCTCAGTTAAAGTAGAGCACTCTACCTCCATAGTCTTCCCCATACCACAGGGTGCTTAATGCTTGGCAGAGTGTGAAAACATTGGTGACAGTGCTGTTTCCTCCGCTGCCTATAGCCACACTTGAGAGACATCCTCACTCAGCTTAGACAGTAACTACTCCTAGTACTATGGTTCTCAACACCAAATATCCAACTAAAAGCAACTTAAGCAAGGAAGGGCTTATTTTAACTCATGGTTGAAGTGTGCAGTCTACCACAGTGGGAATGCACAGAGGCATGAGCACGAGGCTGGTGGTAACGTAGCCGTGGTCTGGTGCCACCCACCCTGGGGATCTTCTCCCCTCAGTTAAGCATCATTGGAAGTATTCTCAAAGACAAGCCCAGAGGTGTGTGTGTCTCCTAGGCAACTCCAAACCCAATCACGTTGACAATGAAGTTGAATGCTGAGTTCACAGTCTCCAGAGCAAAAGAGAACCTGCTTGGCTAGCAGAGGCTTCTGGCATGAGAAAGAAGGCTCCTAAGGTGAAGGAAGCATCAGGAGACAATGGATTCATGATGGGTCCAAGCTCAGCACCAGTCTCAACAGTAGGAAAAACGAGAAACTTCAACTCCACCATCCCTGCTCTTGGTAAGCTCCAATTAGAGGAGCCAGAAAGAATTACTTCCCTGTAATTTTTCCTTTCTTGCCCTTTGTGTTTGTCTTATTGTGTGCCTAGTGTTTTTAATTTATTTTAGTTTTTAAAGCTTTCTTCTTCTTTTTATGATTCATCTCTATCCATTTTCATCATGTATTTTGTTTTTATTGTGTGATGAGTTTATTGTTTGTTATAACAATTAGTTATAATCACAATTAGCTATTAGTTTGCTATTGGCTCTCTCAATTTCAAACATTTTTTTCTTTTTTATTTCTTTTATTTAACTCCATGTCTGTCTTATTTCCTTTTTCCTCTTTCCCGGTCTCATTCATTTACCGCGGTTATTAATCACTTTCCCTTTTACCCTAAATTGTAGCTTCATGGATAACATTATTATTATTTCTGTTTTATATTTTTAGTGTCATTGATAGCATTCAAAATGCTTTTAATAGCTTCTAGGTGTATTTGTATATCTGGTTGTTGGTATTTCTCTTACAATTTCCACTCTCTGAATATTAATGAAGATTGAGCTCTCAAGAAATGGAGACTAAGTAGCAGAATATCCCCACATAAAACCAGGAGAATTATTCAAACCAATAATGAACCAACTGCAATATAAAAATATATGAAACACGAAAAGACAATGCACCTTGATTCCTCAGTAACTGAAACCAAAGAAACTTAGTGTTTGAAATGACAGAAATAGAATTCAAAATCTTACTTAGGAGTAAAAATGATTGATGATTTCAGAGAAGACACAGCAAGCGGTTGAATAAAAGTACAATAGACACAAGTGAAACATTAGAGAATACTTTAAAACCCTATTCAAGACATTGGAAAAATCTAGAAAAAAAATCTCTAAGTTCCCAGACACATGCAACCTATCAAAACTAAATTAAGAACTATCAACTTTTAAATATATAATAAGCAATAAGGCTGATTAGAGTCTTCCAGCAAAGAAAAGCCCAGGAATAGAAAATTTAACCAGGCTTTTAAAGAAGAAATACTATCAATGCTCCCCAAACTGTTCAAGCAGAATGGGGCCAACTTTATCCTGACACCAAAACTAGACAAAGACACAAGAAGACTACAGATTAGATACAACATACAAGTTGATTTCATTCTAGAGATGCAAGAATGGTTCTACATACCCAAGTCAATTAATACACGTCAGTGGCCAGGGCCAGAAATCACGTCTTAATAGATATAGAAAAGGTCTTGAATACAGTTCAATATCTCTTCATCATTAAATTCCTAAAGAAAGTTAGAAGTAGAAGGGCTATATCTGAATACAATGGAGTCCTCATGTAATGGAGCTATAATCAACCTTACAGTGAGTGTAGAAAAACTGAAAGAATTTATTCGCAAATCAGAAATGAGATCAAGGACTCTAGTAGATGCAGTCTTATACTCTGTACAATGCCTTTTCAAAAAAAAATCCGATCAAGAAATGGGAAAATAAACCAAACAGGTAGTTCTCAGAGGACAGCATACAAGTGGGAAAAATATATGAAAATTATTCAATATCTTTAGCAATCAGGGAAATGCAAATTAAAAAACTACACGGAGCATCCACCAGAGTGACTGCCATCGAGAAAGGGAATGACAACCAATGATGTAAAGAAACATAGAAAGGAAATGCTTACATCTTGGGGTAGGAATGTGAACCCATGTGTGCACTATGGCCATCACAACAAGGGTTGCTCAAAGGAAAAACAAAAACAAAAACAAACTAAAAACAGAGCCAAAGAGATGGTTCAATGGCCTAGAGCACCGGCAGTTTTCACAGAAGACCTGGGTTTGGTTCTCAGCACCCACATGATGGCTTATAACCATGTGTTACCCCAAGTCCCGGGGATCTGATGCCCTCTTCTGGCCTCTATGGACACAGGCAAACACATAGTTGCAGACAAACACACATAGAAAACAGCTGATAACAGAAATGCCATGTGATCCAGTTATACCATTCTTGAGTATCCAGAAGAATCTAAATCAGCATCCCATAGTATCTGTATATCCATGTTTGCCATACAGTATTCACAAGATATGCAATCAGGCTAGATATCCATCAAAATATGAATGGAGAAGGAAAATGTTTTTTAATCTATCTATCTATCTATCATCTCCATCTATCTGTCCATCTATCTATATCTATCATCTATCTATCATCTATCCATCTATCTATATCTGTCATCTATCATCTATCCATCTATCTATCATCTATCTATCTATCATCTATCCATCTATCTATAGCTAGTAAATAGATAGATACAGATATTTCTGCACTCACTATAATGTTGGTTATAGGTCTGTTACAGAAAGCCTCCATTATGTTGAGATATAATCTTTATGCTTCTAACTTCCTTTAGGAAATACACACACACACACACACACACACACACACACACACACACACATACAGACACACACATACACGTCATATATTTTATTTGGTCATAAAGGAGGATAAAATTATGTCATCTGAAGAAAATGGACGGGACTGGAGATATTTTGTGACAAGATAGAGTTCACAAAACAAATGATAGCTACGTGAATTTTCTGTCATTTGTAGAATGGAGATATTAAAATGTGGACATGTAAGACATGAAATGAGAAGGAACTATTTTTGAGTGGAGAAGGGCTAATAAGAGAGTGAGCAAGGCAGGGAATGGTGGGGGAGAGTATTAGCCATGTACATGCTATGGCTGTGAGAAGACTCATTATATCATATTCTAGTTAAAAAAACATTGAAAATAATATTAAATAACATTAAAAAAAGTTGAAAAAGTATGTGATGCTGCTGAAATGTGTCCATTGAAAAATGAATAGCTCTAAGCATGTGTTAGTAAAGTTAGAAAGGGGGCTGGAGAGATGGCTTAGAGATTAAGAGTGGTTACTGCTCTTGTAGAGGACCCAAGTTTGATTCCCAGCACCCATGTTAGGTGGCTCACAACAGCCTTTAACTCTAGTTCTAGGGGATCTGATACACTCTTCCTGCCTCCTTGGGCACCCACACATATGTGCATATACCCCCTACACATACGTAATTAAAAATAAAAATAAATTCTCAAAACAAAAGGAAAAAAAGATTATTTTAAAAAGCCAAAGATCTAGTTTTTTTTCATTTCAAGAGTTAAAAAAGAAAGAAAGAAAAGCAAATTAAATTAAAAACAAAGAAAAGTAAGAAAAAGCCTACCAATTAGATGATAAAGAAAAAGCAAACTGAGACGTTTCCCCTGTGAACCTGACTACAAGCACTGACTCTCCGCTCCTCTGCTCCTTAGCAGTGTGGCCCGAGACAAGGGAGAGAAGTCCTCCAAGGTCTGCTTCTCTATACCTTTGGGTGCAGCACCACAGTACCACCTCTGGGGTTGTTTAGAGCAGTGGTTCTCACCCTTCCTAATGCTGTGACCCTTTAATACACTTCCTCGTGTTGTGGCGACCCCCAGTGATAAAATTATTTTTGTTGCTACTTCATAACTGTAATGTTGCTTCTGTTATGAATCATAATGTAAATATCTGATATGCAGATGGTCTTAGGTGACCCTTGTGAAAGGGTCATTTGACCCTCAAAGGGGTCACCATCCACAGGATGAGACTAAATGAGACAGACTACAAGTGCAGTGCACTGTCTGTTGTGGCCCCTGTAATTGGTACCACTCATCATCACCAGCAGTACCCTGCTCAGACACTGGGACCTGTTACCGGGTAATAATGAAGCCCTTTTTCCCGTTGGAGGTGGAGTGAGCACTCTTGTTGGGGTTAAAGGTCAATAGCAGGCAGCAGGTGTCTCCCTCCATTGGTCTCCGCCTTATATTTTGAGGTGAAGTCTCTCATTAAACTTAGAGCTCAACTGCTGGCTGAGATACTTATTTAGCTTATCAAAGAGAACCTTGCTGCAAGTCTCCCATCATCCCTCAGTCCCAATCTGTCACAGGATCCTCCAGGCTTGCATGCCTGCTCCCTTCCTAAACTCTCCAGCCCAGGGGGCTGGGCTGCTCTTTCCTATATAATCTAGCCATTTTGGTTACCCTCTCTTTTGGCCTCTCTTGGCTTCCTGGCCTCTTGGCCTCCAGGCTCCCCCTTCCTCCCCCTCCCCTCTCCCCTTTCCTCACATGGCCTAGCAGCAAAGTCTGGTCATATCCACCCTGGACTTTTAGGTGTCTCTGCCTGTGTCTATGCTCTCCCTCACATCTGCTGTATTTTCTGTTTTATCTACAATAAACTTTCTCTTCCACCATATCTAGGAGCAGTCTTGTCCCATGTCCTTTTCTTTTTCTTTCTTTTTCTTTTTGGTTTTTCCAGACAGGGTTTCTCTGTTGTAACTCTGGCTGTCCTGAAACTCACTCTGTAGACCAGGCTGGCCTCAGACTCACAGAGATCTGCCTGCCTCTGCCTCGCGAATGCTGGAATTAAAGGTGTGTGCCACCATTGCCCAGTTGTTATTTTAATTTTTTTATTCAACAATGATAATATTTATATAACACTATTATTATCATTATCATTATTATTAGTGTGTGTGTGTGTGTGTGTGTGTGTGTGTAGGCATACATGTGCCATAGAGTCCGTGTGGTGGTCAGAGGACAACATTGAGGAGCTGGGGTTTTCCTTTCACTGTGAGATTCAGGCATCAAACTCAGGCCATCAGGCTTAGATGGCAAATGATTTTGCCTGATGAGCTACCTCACTGGTCTCAAACCCTTTAAAACTGTTTAATAAGACATATTCTCATTTCTAGAAAAAAAAAACTGCATTAAATAAATTTTATAGACCCAGGTCGAGAATGGAGCCATTCCCCCTGTTTCTGAACTTAAAAGTTAAGTCTCTGATGCCTGAATGGGGTCAGCCCTAAAGAAGAACATCACTGAGAGTCACATGATCTACAGCCATACTTGGGAACATCTTACCAGAGGCCCCTGTTCTACTCTGGCACAGAATTCAGAATCCCTGAATTTCTCTGTGGGACCCTGTGAAATGTGTAACCCTTTATGTGTTACCTTTTAAAGGACAAGATGGCAGTGTGCATGGCGTTTCCCCATTTGTCTTTGCTGTACCACATCTGCTTGGGCTGTGCATGCTTCAGTTATGAAGTCTTTAGTTCTTACAGAAACCCTTAAGACTTATTTCTGTCTATGTGTATATCTGTGTGTAGGTAACACCAGAGAGCAGGTACCTGCAGAGGATTGGATCCCTGGAGCTGCAGTTACAATGGGATGCAAGCTGCCCGTTGTGGGTGCTGATAATTGAACTATGTCCTCTGGAAGAGCAGCAATCAGTCTAACCCACGGAATCATTTCTCCAGTCTATGGAGTTTTCAGTTCTATTAGCAAAATAGGTTTTCAGATACCAGACTGAGAGTCAAACCAAATTATAACCCATCAGAGATTATAAAAGAGAATGCTTACAAATGAAGTGAATTGGGGAGGAGAAAATGGAAAAAAATCAACTGCTGAGAGACAATAAAGATATCGAAAATGGAACACCACCCCACATTTATAGCTCAGAAGACTTAACATTGTGAACATGCAATTCTACCTAAAGTTGTTTGTGGATCTAGTGGGATCCCTGATAAAAACCCAATGTGTGCTTAAGAAGTAGATTAGTGATTCATAAAGAATTGCAAGCCCCATTGAGCAGCCAGGACAATCTTAAAAAAGAACAAAATTGTAGGGCCCACACTTCCTGACTGTAAACTTACTATAAAGATACATTAATCAACACAAGGAAGAGACCTTCACAGATATGAAGCGGGTTTTTTGTTTGTTTGACAAGGTCAATTACTTTTCAGTAGATAAGTCAAAGAGTAGAGAACAAATCTTTTCAATGGATGGTGTTGTGGAGAAACAAATGTCCATACACAAAGGACAGAGCGGGGCTCTCACGTCCTACCTCATACGTAAGAGCTGAAAACACAACTCTAGGAAGAGAGCGGCATGACAGACTTGCCCTGACTCACTGGCTATGATACAGAATACAAAAGGGAAAACGAGCTTCAAAATTAAAAGCTTCTATCCATCAAAGGCCATCATTAACACAATGAAAAGGCAGCCATTTATAGGAAAAAATATTTGTAAATATCTCCCTGACAGAGGATTGATATCCAGAATGAGAAGAATTCATAAAACTCAACAATAAAAACCCCAACTCAAAACTGGGTAAAAAGACTTGAACAGACATCTGTCCAAATGGCCAAACCATGAATGGAGAGATGCTCAACTCATTAAATAGCAGGGACGTTCAAAGACACAGAGAAACCACACGGTATACATTTCATCTCAGGTGAGAGAGATTTCATAACTTTTTTTTTTTTGACTGACACTTATCCAAAAGCCAGTGTCACAGAGGGTGTGGAGACATTATCCTGTCTCTGTTTGTAGGAATGGAAGCTGCTAGAGCCGCTATGGAATACAGCCTGGTAATGTAAGAAATTATAAACATTGTGCTTTTAATCCCTGCACTTGGGAGGCAGAGGCATGAGACCCTGTCTAAAAAAAAAATCTAACAACAGTCTATAAACATGTACCCTTATACCTACAGATAAGTGCAGTCTTCGCCCCTCCTAAAGGAAACTTCTCTTTGCAACAGATATAGACCACTACAGAAAACCACAATCAATCAAAATGCAGACTCGTAGGGCCCAGTCCCAAAGGATACATCTATAAAACATTACAGGACTTAAGACTCGGGAAGCGTTGGGGATGAGGAGGAGGAAGGGTTTTAAGAGCCAGAGGATCAGGGGATTTGCTGTGTCTCCTAGTAACATCAGATGCGACACCCATAGAGTCTCAGCAAAAACGGCTGCCCAAACGTGAGCCAAGCAAGGACACCCATAGACACGGCAAAGTAGACGGGGAAAAGCCCATGAGGTCTCAACACTACACAGAGAACCATTCATTAGTTTTGGTTGGCCTCCCTTCTCTTGTACTGCCCCGCCCCACCCCACTCCCCACCCCCGCCCACACACACTTTAACTTTTCCGCCTCTTGCATCACGTGTTCTACAACCTCTACCCTTAAAGAATCTTTCCCCTCTCTCATGGGTCCCTTTCTTCTTTTCGGGGCTCACACACTAACTCCCACAGAAATGCTATATATAAAGTCAGGAGCTAGGATCCTCACGTGAGAGAGAGCACGCATGTTAGAAACAAGCACTGCTGGGAGCAAAGGGATCCCGATGGTGGCATCAGTGCCTGCACCAGGGTGAGTACCCGTAACACATTGCATGGCCTTTTAAAATGGAGGATCCTGGCACACTGACTGAGCCCCAAGATGGGAAAGCACACCAGGAAGGTGCCTGCTTCCCCCATCTTTACGGAAACCTTGTTCACCAGCATCTGCGAAACTGATAGGCTAAGAGCTTAAACATACAAGCCTAAAGATGGTTGGACCTTTCCCGACCTTGCCCACACCTCCCTGCTACAGCGAGCTTTAGATAGGATTATTGAGGTGTCTAGTAAATATGGACCAAAGCAATTAGACACCCCTCCCCAATACAACACCCTGCTTCTTTTATAAAAGTCCTGCTTCATTCGCAACAAAGTAGATTTGCACCAGAAGGCTGGTTTCCTGGTCTTTAGAGTCTGAGTTTCTTGGGCTGGTGGCTCTATCACCCTCACCCTCTTGGGGGCATCCCCCCGCTTCCACAAAAGACTACAATGCACATCAATGCAACATCTTAACATGTTTGCTTCTTAAACCCTAACACAAGGAAGAAAGGTAAGACCAGCAGAGGTGAAAACCACAAAATCTGCACGGAGCTCTATCCAGCATCAGAAAATACTAGGAAAAGGGTTAAGTACACTGATGAAGTGAGAAGAGACTCTCATGAAAGGAAGTAGGAAATGATGAGCAGGCAGGGCAGGGTCTCAAAGCCTGGCTCTGATGGCTTGTGCCACACAGCTCCCCAGGAAGGCAGGACCGCCACTCCTGGGAAGGCAGAAACTCCACGAACACTCTTGCAGTGTGAACAGACGCAGTCAGGGACTCTGCAGAGTTACCAAAATATCGCCAGACTGTCATCTGACCTTTAAAAATGACACTGGCATTTCATCTCTCAATGCCAAGTTTATTTAGAACGTGTCCACAGAAGGAGTGGACTGAAACCCATCCCCAGGGCATCACCCTGGGGCCACTGAGAGAGTCGGGATTGCTTCAGCTACAGCATCAGGGTGGCTTTGTGACATCTTGCCTGCTGGAGTGTCTCTGCAGCTCCCAGGGTCTCTGATTTCTGAGGAGGAGATGTCCAAAGGGATATGGAAGTTATCCTGTTTACCTAGTATGCCTCACCTCACTAATTTGTTTCTCTAGCATGCCTTACTTCACTGATTCTCACAAGCACTCTGAACATCTCCATCAGCCCTACGAGGAAGCAGAAAGTTAGAGCTTTTGCAACTTCTAACCTATCTCAGGGACACCATGAAAATTAAACAGTAGCATACATTGACTACCCAGGGTAGGACCTAGCATGCAGGTGCAAACACGCATATGCATATATACACACACACACACACAAGCATACATCTATAAGCTAGTTCCCCTTAGGTTGTATGTGTGTGGGGGAGTGCTTGGGTCAGCTAGGCCTAGAGGCCACATCTACTTCTTCATTCAGGGTCCTCCTACCAGCCTATCAGATTTTAAGGACTGGGGTGCAGTCCTTGAGTATGTATGAAGACTTCCCATGGATGCTATAAGCACCAGAAGGGAGTAAACACCAGACTTCAACACACCTCTGTTAGAGGTTGCGTTTCTCAATCTGTGCACCTCAATCCCTGTGGAGTCGAACAACCCTTTTACAGGGATCTCCTAAGACCATCTGCATATCAGATATTTACATTACAATTCATAACAGTAGCAAAATTACAGTTCTGAAGTATCAATGAAAATAATGTTATGTTAATAATGTTAATACAACATGAAGAACTGTATTAAAGGGTCACAGCATTGGGAAGGTTGAGAACCACTGCTCTGTGCTTTCCTGAGGCTGATCCACTTTGGGTCAGGTTTGGGCAGGTCCTGTGCCCCTCCGCCCCAGGCTTCACTTCACTGTAGGGTGATGTTCTCACCCATCTTGAATTCTAAATGTACCGTCTCATGTGACAACAACCTCTCGGGCACCAGACAAAGGTAATTAGAAATATTGCTGTCTTTATTAAGAAAGTCGATATCTCTAATGAATGGGTAATAAATCCTTTAGGGAGACAAGAGGTTTCTAATTATTTCATTCAACACAATTGAAGGAGATCTAGCTATCGATATATCACTGCACAGGGGTCAACATGCAATTTTTGGTTTAAAGCTGAAGAATTCAAAAACTCTAGGAATAATTTTTTGATGTAACTTCTTCCCGAAAAGGAGGCTGACTCAAAAGAATTATAACTTATACCAGATTCAACTCTTAGCATCACAAAATATAATTCCAAACTGTATTAAAGCTATGTTTACTAAATGAGTGTTTGGGGTATCCCACTACTACAGTGTTGAAAACTCTTTTGCATAAATGCAAGTTGCACATTCAAATGTCAGTATATCACACTGAAAATCACATCTTTTGCAACTATTTTAAATGACTTTTAAGACTTAGATGCAATGGCGAATATACTTTTACAAAATCCTGTTGGAAGTCATTACAAGCAGAAAACCATATTCTTGCTACAGAGATTTTAGGAACACGGGGATAGATGAAGCAGGGGACAGTCCCTTGCACTCACAGGAAGGCTACCAGGAGACACGTGGGCAAGCTCCTCCCTACCGCTTGCCACCACTGCCATGGTATTTATTCCTGCAGAAGAGAAGCTGTAAAATGTGCTATTTGGAAAAGGGAAGAAAGTTACTACCAAACTTGGCTTCCCAGTAAGCTCTGTGAGAGGCCAGAGGTATAGGTGTGTGTGTGTGTGTGTGCGTGTTATTTTATATGTATTTGTGTGAGGGTGTCAGATCCCCTGGAATAGGAGTTAGAGACAGTTGCGAGTTGCCATGTGGGTGCTGGGAATTGAACCTGGGTCCTGTGGAAGAGCAGCCAGTGCTCTTAACCTCTGAGTCATCTCTCCAGCCCTGCCACTAGGAATCCCAACACCTCTTCCCACAAGGGCTGGAAAGTGAACACCTTAAGTGAAATGGCCTTAACATCAGATAACTTAATCAGGTGTGTGATCTTTCCTCTATAAGATACTGCTCTTTCACTCACTCACTCAGGCTGGAAATAAGCAGTCCATCATTCAGTGAGTATGCCCTGGGTCCAGGCCCAGTGCGAAGACTACCCAGCATCAAAGGGAAGCTGTGCATACTATTTCTGTACAAGGCCAGTGTCTTGGCTTTCACTTGGCTGAATCACCTCAGCCCTCCTAACCCAACACACTTTACCTCTCAACCTAAATGTCCCTTTTATTGTCTGTGCTGCTAGTTTTATGTCAACTGACACGAGCTAGAATCATTTTGGAAGTAGGAAATCTCAATTGAGAAAATGTCCCCACCAGACTGGCCTGTGGGCAAGCCTGTGGTGCGTTTTCTTGACTGACGAGGCGGGAAGACCCAGCCCACTGTGGGTAGTACCAACTCTGAACTGGGGTGTGTAAGGAAGAAGGCTGAGCAAGCCAAAGGGAGCAAGCCAATAGGCAGTGCTCCTTTATGATCTCTGTAGCACTTCCTGTCTCCAGGTTCCTGCTGTAAGCTCCTGCCCTGACTTTCCTGGACAATAGACTATAGGCTGTAAGACAGAGTAAACCCTGCCTCTGCCTGCCCCAAGTTGATTCTAGTTATACTATTTTATCACAGCAACTAAGAAACCATCCCACATCTCATTTTCTCCCAGGATCCTTTGTAGACAAGCCCTGTTTGACTCTTGCCCCTCTCCTTATTCCTAGTACTACCCAAGGGTGTAATTAAGAAACCACTGATGCAGTTCCACTTGGGCATAGACGTAATATGGGAAAGCCCAAGTACCTCTGTCTCTTCCTTTTACGAGGCATCTACAAGCAGCTATCAGGAGCTGGTGCTTGGAAATATCTAGCCCACAGACACAGCCAGCTCTCCAGCATCCCCTCCAGTGACTGGGCCACAGGGGAAAGGATGGGGAAGGACTGATGTTTATAGCTTGCCTGCTCAATATTCACAGCAGTCTCCCGAGGCTGAGCCCTCAATGACATAATGAACCACCAAGGAGTCAACCTGGACTTGAACTGGGGGCTTTGTGTTCCCAAAAGCCTATCCGTGCTCCCTACCTGCACCTACCTTTGCAGGTATGGAGGCCCAAAACTCAACTGGCTCTTGGCTACATTGACAAACCTCCTACCTTCATGGCTATTAAATATGGATGCCCTCCTACCACATGGATATTCATAGACCCTCTATCCTTGTAGTATGAAAAGTTTCTTAAGTCACTATTTTAAGGGGTTCGATTCAATCTTAACACAGACTTCCAATGTATTATTTGAATGCCATTTTGGGTGAAGGCTTGTTTTCTGGTATCAAATTTCTTCTGCAGTAATAAATTCTTTCAGCTTCGAAATCTCTTATAATTCATTCAGTAAATATTTAATGAGCATTTGCTACATGCCAGCACTGCTCCAAACACTGGAGTTACAGAAGTAAATAAAAGAAAACTCCCACTTTTTTATTCTAGCTAGAGAAGCAGCCATAAGACATTTATCATATTATTAAATGTAATGTTAGTAGTAGATTATTGCTTTCTTGGTACTGTTAGATACACAAATACTTGCCTATCAGCTGGGTGTAGAGGCTTACACTAGTAATTCCAGCACTTGGGTGGCCAGGCAGGAAGATATAATTCAAGGCCAGAATGGGCTACAGATCCTATTACTAAAAGCAAAGTAACAATAACTTATCATACATACACACACATATATATGTATATACGCACACACACATATATACACATTATATATGACAATATTTATATTATCAGCTTATTTCCTATCTTATATTTTTGGTCATGAGCCTAGCCTTCAATGGCTGAGCTGTCTTTACAGCCCTTTATCCAGAATTTTATACAACTCTGTTGGGAGGGTTCATTTTCCTAGTGGGCATTCTGAAACAAGATGCAAAACAAAAGCTAAAGAAAAAGCAAAGCATGCCCTCTGTACTCTGTATATATTTTCAGGTTCACAGATTCACACAAAAACATGGCGGTTTCTAGGAAAAAAGAATCTAACAGGCATGATTTAAATAGCACTTGCAAACACTGACTAACGGAAGACTTCTTTGCAGGACAGGTTTGGGCAGAGATGCTAAACCTTGTTCCAGTGAGAAGGACCAAACCTGGATAAGCAGGAGATGCAGGCATAGCTCCTCAACCTCCCCTTGGCCTCTCATCATGACAGACGTCAGCCCTGGCTTCTTTCAGGCCTCTGAATAGTCCAAATCCTATTTCCTCAGGTTCCCAAATGTGGCTCTGTGTCCAGACAGCTCTTTCTTCTTTGTGCCATCACCTACAAGATCTTTCTTCCTTCAGTCCCCAGATAAAGTACAACTTCCTCAACCACTCATCGCACTAACAACTCCACTAAGGACACACGGATTTTTCCCAACACACAGGACATGGGGCATATTTAGTCTGGACACGCACTCAGGGAGAGCCTTCCCTGGGTATAGTGCCTAGTGGTACAGTAGATACTAAATCCATATGTGTCACGCTGTGGAGAAGGCAAACCAACATTCAAATGTCGCCTGACTGTGATGGTGTTTAAGGTCAGTGACTTGGAGGACCTGCAGAGTGCTACACTCTCACTAAGACATATGTCTTAGTTGCTTAGATAACAAGTCTCAGTACATGGAGAACGGCCAGCCTTTAACCCTGTTTTCCTTAGAGAGGTGAAGGTACAATCTGGTCAACCACAGACCCCATTTGCGATGAAGTCCCATGAGATCATAACAGAGTTAGAATACCAGTTGCCTACCGAGGTCCATCAAATGTGGCAGCGTAGCCTACTCTTCATAGTTAACCCTGGCATCAGTGAACCTACCATGCAGCCAGTACTGTAACAGTATAGAACGGTGACAACTCATGCAGTTCTGTGCCCTTGTCAACGATAATAAGTGACCACATTACTGGTTTGTGTATTTACTGTCTTTTTTATTGCTATGTTAGAGTTAAGTGCACTTAACAGTAGACAGCAAAACATATTGCCTTGTGCTAGATGAGCTCATACTCACTGAGTCTTTGATTTACATCAAGAGGTCACACAGGTCTGTAACATAGAGGCTCATGTCAATTCCCTCTATGACATTTGCACAATGACTATACCGACTCAGTTCTCTGGATGTGTCCCTACAGTTAAAGCTGAAGGGACAATACCAGTCTCCAGTTCAAATGGACTATACATAGTATTTAAAATGCTCTTTTTATTGATGGAGGAGATTGATATTAAAAAAGAGAGAAAGAAAACTGCTGAGTTTGTTATCTGTGGGAAAAGACTAAAGACTTTGATAATTGGTGGAGAATACCACTTCTTGCAGTAAGATCATCTCTGAGATTCTGGCTTTTTTTTTCTTCCCCAAGCATACAGGACTCAACTAGTGATTTATTAATTTTGCTTTTAATCCAGCGATAGTCCTGATTCCAGAAGAACATGAACAAACTTACCCGCAAGTTAGCAAGCAGGCAGAGCTGGAAGAGCTGGCCATTAGCAGCCTTCTTTGGGTACATGGTGGTGCACACTGAAGGTTCCTACATCTGTGTGCCTCCAACAGAGGGGACAGCATCCACAAAATCAGCTCAGGCTCCACTTCCTCTCCTGCCCCAGAAGGAAACTACTATTTCTACTTGAAACAATTCAGTTACCATCACCCAGCCCTGTGCCCTGAAATGTCCTTGCATTCAGTGCTGTGTAAAGTCCTTATGTGTGTACATTTATGTTCATGAGTGCTCAGGTGGGCATACAGTATGTGCAGTGCATCTCTCTCTCTCTCTCTCTGTATGTTTAGGCAGGGGACAACCTCAGGTGTCATCCAACATTTTTTTTGTTTTTGGTTGGTTGGTTTTGGAGACTATCTCACACTGACCCCAAAACTCCTGAGGATCTGGGGTAACAAGCAAATCACACCCATTCTTTTAAAAAAAACTTGGATTGTGGAGATCAAACTTAAGTCTTCATGTTTGTAAGCCATGCGGTCTCCTCACTGAGTTATCTCCCCAGCCCTGGAGATTCTGAACTATTCACAAGAACATATAATTTAAAAAATTACAACTCAAGTTCATGTACCAATTTAGCAATTTTCACCTGACTTGAACAAACAAACAAAAACAAAAACAACTCCACAATCAAATGACCTGTAAGTTAGAGACAGCAAGGGAGGATATGAAATTGTTCTAAGACCAAATGGAAGGGCTAATGAAGGCTTAGGAATTTGTTGGCTAAAGTGTACACAGTTTCAGTTGACAAAGTTCGGAGCATATATAATATAATACGATAAATACAGATAACAGTATATATTTTAAAATTGCAGAGTATATTAAACATGCAAGGTGACTCTCAGTTAACCTCCTCTAGCCGTTCTATAAAGTATATGCTATATCAAGACATCATGCTGTATGTGTCTGCAATTCTTGTCTACTTAAAATAGTTAAAACAGTGTACAAGTAGGAGAAAGTGGGGCTTGAGTTACAGCTCAGGGGCAAAATACCTGCCTGGCGTGTATGTGGTTTGGAATTCAATCCTCAGTATAGCACGGCTACATAGCCCAAAGGACAACATTAATGAGCATTAGTTTAAATTAATTAAATTAATTGCATTGGTTTAAATTCCTTTTACTCACAAAAAAGTTGTGTCCCTATCTAAATAGAGAGGGGCGTGTGTGTGTGTGTGTGTGTGGGGGGTGCTGGTAGTTATCTCAGCAGGCAGGTGAGCCTGAGTTACTACAGTCAGGAAGGAAGACCAAGCATAGTGGAGAGAGCCAGCACTGCAAGAGACTGTTAATCCCACATTTTACCATGTTAAGTGGGAGCATCTTGATAGCCAGTGGTTCAGGCTAGACCAAGGTACTTGGATTCACATTCTTGCCTCTGCATCTAGTCTCTGCATCTACCACCTATATGACCTTTTCAAGGTACTTTGGGTGTTTCTATTAAAAATGAGAATACTGTTTATAACAACTGGTGGAAAGCACCAAACAAATTGCATTAGTTTAAATTCCCTTTCCTCATGAAAAGACTGCGTTCATAACTAAATACAGAGGTATGTTGGGGGTGGGGGGTCATGCTGGTAGCTATCTCAGCAGGCGTGGTGACTCTGAGTTACTGTAAATAAAGCTTCAAGGGTGGGGATCAGCGAGATGGGTCAGCGGGTAGAGGTGCTTGATGCCAAGACTGGTGACCCGACCTATCCCTGGAGCCCACACAGGAGGAGGAGAACTGACTCTTGAAAATCGTCCTCCGTCTGGGAGACGGTGGCACACGTCCTTAAACCCAGAACTAGGAGGCAGAAGCAGAAGGATCTCTGTGAGTTCAAGGCCAGCCTGGTTTACAGAGTGAGTTCCAGGACAGCCAGAGTTACAACAAAGAAATCCTGTCTCGGAAAAAAATGAAACAAACAAACAAATAAATAAATAGATTTGTCCTCTGATCATGGTGTAGCTGCTGACATTTCCAGGAGACACGATCTCAGAGCAAATTCCTGGCTCCTTTGGCTCTTACGTTTTTCCTGTCTTCCTCTTCAGCAATGATCCCTGAGCCCTAGGTGCAGGAGTTGAATTGTAGATGTTATCAGTTGAGACTGGGCTCCACAACTCTGCATTTTGTTGGCTGCGGTTTTCCGTAATGGTCTAGAGAGTATTTTTGACATTTATTTTAAATTGTATAAAAAATAGCAGGCATGGCTGAAAAAAAAATTATGGCTTTGCTTCTGCAAATTGGAAAAAAGCATTCTATGGGCTATTGTAACATTTTTACTTATGTTTTAGGAGAGAATCTGAGAACCATACAAACTCAAATTTCATGCTTCAATAGCCCTGTGAGCTAAACATACAAAAATGTGCTTCCTTAGCAGCCTGCAAACTTATCCTAGAGTCCGAAAGGTTTCAATAGCTGTAGCTCAGCATTCCCCGAACCTGTGACATATGCACTCACACACCTTGAACACCACCTGGGGTGGTTAAATGAGACCATCAACTCTTGTTCCATTTGCTTTTTCAGCATGTCTTAAAAGCAATTACTATTCTATTACGGTTCACACAAGAGAAAATTTACCAGCTTGTAATTTAGAGGCAAGTAGAAGAGGCAGAGGAAAACGTACCACCGACTATACATACAGTTTCCAAGAAGCCACAAACAACAACCTAAACATTTCAAAGACACACATCCGTCATGCCAAACGATACTCTGGGCATGGCCTCATGCCTATTCATGAGAGAATCACCAGTGAAAAGAAGGCTGAGAGAAGAAGAGTGATGGAAAATCACAATGGGAAGGGGCAGGCTGGAAATGTCTTTTAAACCCAAATTGTTATTTCTGGCCCATTAAAACATCAAAATCCAAATGAAAGCCACTGGTCTCTGAGGAAAACTATCAAAGCAGAACCATAATTCAAGTAATATACATCCAGAAAGCATAAAGAAAATCTATAGATCTAACATCTAGAAAACTGGCTGTGGTTTTACAGTCACTACAAAAAAAAATAAATGAACAGAATCATATTCTATCAGTCCTGTGGCCTAATACCATACTCTCAGAGGGAAGGACGTAACATACAAGAGGTATGCTCTGGGCAGTGTTTCTAAGCTATGCCTATGAGAAGCTTCTAGGCTTCTTTTTACAAAGAGTTCTCTAAGCTAGGCAATTAGGTCAGGGTGGAATAAAGAGAAAATTGGGCCTCCTCTTAGGATGGACTTGGTGCCTATGGCGGAGGGGCTGCCAAGCATTGTAAATCCAAACGTCTCCTTGGGTTATGGCTCCAGCAAGCAGCATGCAGAATGGGGAGCATGAAAATGCTTTTGAGAAGCAGCAAGACCACAGAATTAAATGCCATTGCTTTGTCTGCCTAGCACACGAACAGGAAACAGCACCCAGGAAGAAATCTCAACAAGGGGCCTTCTTTACCCTGTAGCCCACTGCTTCCTGAAAACATCTTCCGTGCGGTCTCATTAACTCCCTCATGTGCCATTTGAATATCTTAGTTGATTTTATCTTCCTGTCTTATCTCATTAAGGTTAATTTTTTTTTTTTAAGTTTTTGGTTTCTGCTTGGAAAGTGCTATTTTTTTTTTAACCTTTCAATTCAATTGATCTCCAAAGGTGAAGCCACCTTCAGCTGAAAAACATCACTTTAAGCTTGAGAAAGCCTTGAAGAACAAGACACCTGATCGATAGTGCTATTGAAAATATGACCAGATATAAAGTCCCATTTATCTGTACTATGGCTTTTATTAAAGCAGCCTAAATCCTTTGCAAATAAGCTTTTCCAGAAAGCTCAATCAATGCAAACAGGCCGGCAGGAATACCAACGATCCATCATGCAAAAACCCACCAATACCCACAGGGAGAACCCAGTAGTTGCGGTGTTTGAAACCCGCAAAGACCCCACTACTTCCTCCTGTGGTGGGCAGCTTCCGAGGCTATGACTCACACTCAGCTTCGTTTGCAGATGGATTTGGCTGTTCACACAGGATCTTTCGGTGCAAACAGTCCTTCCTTCCCTGGCATCGTGGTTCAGCTGAGAAGGCAAGCTAAAAATTGGTTAGCTGTGCGGGAGGGAAAAAAACCACGCTATTACAGTTACCAGGGAGGGATAATTGAATGCAGATTGCCTGTTGCGTCCTTAATTTAATTTGAAGGCCCTTCATCCTTTACTTTCCTTCATTTGCAGCCAAGGCTTAGCGAGCTACTTTGTACCTGGTTCATTTTCCTCCTTTTATCTTATCTTTTTAAGCATCAGCCGTGGAGATTAGAAGCTCTATGAACAAAAGATGAAGCCCAACTTGGGACATTCTTTCCTTACATACTATGAATTACTTAAGAACGAATTTGTGCATGTGTGTGTTCAATATAAAGGGCGGAGATACAGGTCTCAGCTCTGTAGCCTCCTTTTATCCCCTTCCCCGAGGAGCTGAAGGGTTGAGTAGTTTATGGGCTTCTCCTTTTTCTCCACGGAACAGTGTCTAGACTGGAGTCCACACAGGATCATTAATTCCACAAGGGGGTGCACAGTGAGTCACCTCATCAACAAAACCAAGAGTTTAAAGGATAATAAACATCAAATTCTGGAAAATACACAAGAGGATGAAGAAATCCCACTAACCGTACTTATTGAGTGTCACGTAAGGAAAAAAAAAAAGATTGTAACAAGAAAAGTGAAATATAGGACACACATTAATAACAAAGAAAAGCCTAATCTGTGCAAAGACATGGCTGGGAGGAGGGAACTGGGACAGCAGTGGAGAACGGTACTGGCAATAAGCTACAGTCTGAGAGAGAGGCACAGGAGATAGTTGTCCTGAATCTTACACTGAAAAACAATACACCTGCCGAGCACTTTGTACCTTTCCTTGCACCTCCTTGAAACATTATACACCATCTAAAAATGTTTATCCTGATGTCTACACTGTGTCCAGTTATCTGAAATGTTAGTGCCTTAAAAGTTTCACTTGCTTTTTACAAAATGATTTTCTCTTTGCCAATTCATTTTTTCCTCCCTACTCTTTCTTTTTTCTTCTTATCATTCCCAACCTCCCTCCACAGACTAGTGGAAAAAAATCCACTGATTTTTTTTTCTTCTGCTCTTTTAATTCCCCCCACACAAGCCCTCCTTTCAGCAGGGGAAGTATCAAAGGAAGACTTTATCTGAATTGCTTCTCTGCCTGTGTGTGCCAACTTTTCTTTCCTCTAATGCCTCATGCCAGCAAGCCGGAACACTGGGCTAAAGGCAATTTTTTCCCCTTCCCAGTTTAGCCCCTCAATGCTAATTAACAGCAATGTGCACTATTTTTATTAAACAAGACCACATGTCATAGGTAAATCAATTTTAGAGTTGGTCAAGAAGGACAACTTGGCTTAAAAATAAATAAGCATTTAGAGTTAAAGGTCTTTGCTTCAAAACACAAGCCCTCCTTTTAGAGGAAAGAGCCAAGGAAGCAACTCAACTTTAAAATAAAAGTCCAAAACTTTAAAACAATCATTCTTTAACTCTAATCATGGGTTTAATAAAAGCCATGCTACACACTAAACCAAGCTTATTTCTCTGGGGAAACATGAAATGCAAGTCCCATGGAATGAGAGACTGGACAATTACCGCTTCTTTTATTCGTGGGGAGGGTAGAAATGAAGGTGGCAACTAACCTAAAAAACAGATTTTTGAAAATCGTACAGACAAAAATTAAACAGGAAGAGTACAGTCAATGTCCTGACATTAGGTGAAAGCTGGGAGGGGGGTGGCACTTAGGGTATTTGATTGCCAGACGCACAGATTATTCTGTGAACTCAGTCTCCTGCTTACATAGTATTGCTCAACCATCCAATTCCCTGGGGGAATGGAAGACTGGGGAGAGGTGTCTTAAGGGGACAGGATGCCAAGGAATTTCAGGTGGAGGACTACTTTGCCCACAGGGGCAAAGAAATCAAGATTCAGCTGCAACCAAGTGCTGGGAAAAAAACAAACAGAATAAACCTACCAACCGACTGTCCTTTACAGACCCACAACATTATCACAGGTAATCAGCCTCAAGAAAAGCCACCTGCTGTATCCCTGCTGCAGCTGTGTGCAGGCCTAGGAACACTGGCCGTTTAGGCAGCAGGGGGCAGGGTGGCACGCAGCACCGAGGAGCTCAGAGAACACTGGGCAGCATTCGCCCCTAGCGACAGAGGCCTGTCAAACTCCACGCCAGAGAGGTTTCAGAGAATGGTTCAGAAAAGGGTCGGGCGGGCCACTTGGATGATGTCCGGGCAGTAAAAAAACCTTAAGGACAGGGTAGAACAATTTAAACTCATTTGCCAAAGCCTTGGGGAAAGATGGGAGAAGGGGCATGTCAGTGTTTGCACAAGGACCAATTTCGCAGCAGGGAGCTGGCTGTACCAGACTAGACTTTGTCATTAGCCTGAGTTGTTAATACGCTCGCCACCTCTCCTCTCACACACGTGTCTCCATTCAGAATCACCTGTAGGCACTAACACAAGTCTCCAAGTAAATCAAGCCCAGCTCCAAGTTTGGGCCACATCCAGTTGGGCAGAGCCTGAAGCTGCAAATCCCCTGTGCTATTTCTGGAGCCCAAACTCGGACAGGGCAAGAAATCCCAGGGCAGACCCTTCCCACCCTGGACCACACTAGCCCCCAGCAACGCCCCTTCTCCACCCGCGACAGCCAGCTGAGGCTGGGGACTGCCAGGCCCCGCAGTCGCTCCACGCTGACTCCCGGGCGCGAGTGCGGAGGACTGAGAACTCCCAAGTGCGCACGAAGCACATAAAAAGGGGATTGCAGCCCCGGAAACCCCACCATCCCTGTCCACCCCCGCCCCCGACTCCATCTCCCGCGGGGCCGGGCCACTACCTCCTGGAAGAGCTCCAGGCTGTACGTGTTGTCGTCGTCGGCAAAGAAGAGCACGCCGGGCTGCGCGCTTTGGTGGTGCTGGTGCCTTTGGCGTAGCCAGGCGAGGCCCGCGTTGCGCTGCTCCGTGGCGCGCGGCAGCCACGGCCGCTTGTAGCGCCGCGGCGTGGGCACGTGCAGGTGCGTGTTGGGCAGCCCGGCCCGTGCTAGGAAGCTGCTCACCAGCTCGCTGCGCGTGGCGCGGTCCTCCACCAGGATCCAGTGCAGCTGCGCCACCTGGCGGAACGTGTTGGCCAGGCGGGTGAGCTCGGCTTTCTGCACCGGGCGGCTGTAGGTGGGCGTGATGGCATAGATGGTGGGCAAGCGCGGCTCCGGCTGCGGCCGAGGCCGAGACTCGTTGCGCTTCCCGGAGGCGGCGGCGGCGGCGGCGGCGGCGGCGGAGTCACGCCCCGGGCTGCTCCGTCGGAGCTGGACACGGGAGCCCCCGCAGCCCACCGCGTGGGGAGAGAAGTAGGGGCGCGAAGTGAGCTGGGGCGCTGGCCTGCGGGGGTCCACGTCCAGCATGATGATGACGATCAGGATCCAAGGCAGGAGGATGAAGAAGCGGCTGCACAGCGCCGACTTCATGATGCGCGCTCCCCAGCGTCTCGGACACCCCTTTCCCACCAGCAAGGACCAACCTGGGGGGGGGGGGGGGGACCCCGGTGTGCGGCTCGGACGGCGGCTGCACCCGACGTCAGGGAGTAGCTGCAGGCGCGCTCTCCATCCGGCCCGGGGCGTTGCGGGGACCTGGGCGTGCGGGATCGGCGCAGATGCGGGGCAAGCTAGAACTCCGGGCGGTGCGGGCTAGGGCTGCGGGTCACTCTGGTCGAAGTCGGCGGGAAGGTGGACGCGGTCCGGAGGCGCTCCGCTGGCCCCGGAGTTGCGCGGAGTGCCGAGTGAGGCGGAGGTCCCCGCTGCGCTCCTTCCGGAGTGCGAGCCTGGAACCTGCGACCGCTCGCGTCCCGCGCCGCTGCGGGCAGAGAAGCTCGGGCTGCCGGCCTTGGCGAGCGCCCTGGGACCCTTCCGAAGGCGTCGGCAGAGAATGCTGGGGGTGTGTGCGTGGGGGGGGGGTGCTCTCCTCTGTCACGTGTCCGTCGGTGCCGCCGCGATCCCGGGCGGATGCCGAGGATGCTGCGCCCTCAGCTTGGTTCGCGCGCTGCGGGCGGAAACCTGCGCTCGCGCCCCTCGAGCTCTCCTCCTCGGAACCTCTCCCGGCTCCAGACAGCAAGATCCCAAGCAGGGAAAGAAAAGAAAGAAAAAGCGAAGGGGCGGGGGGGCGCTGCAGACTCCGGCGTCCTCCCAGGGCTCCTGTGGGAAGATAGCAGCGCTGCTACTGGTGGAGAGGGGCTGCGGGGCGGAGGCGGGAGGGCCCCCCGGGCTCTCTGCGGGGGTTCTGAGCCCGGGTGCTTCTTGAGCCGAAGCCGGGCGCTGCGCGCTGCCAGAGGCTAAGAGAGGGAGGAAGGTCCCTGCGGGGCTCCGCGACCTCTGTCTGATGGGGATGCTGTTCTCAGATCGCCACGAGGGCTCCGCTCTCTAGAATGCTGCAGGGTCTTTGGAGATGAGCCAAGGAGACCCTCTCACGTGCTGACAACTCCCAAGACCTAAAGAGGGGAGAGGGAGGAGATAGGCGGACCCGGGTAGTGGGTGGGGGCAACAGTCCCTTCCTTGACACCCATCTTTGGGGTTGGTGTGCAGAATCTCGGCTGTGACAACCGCTTTCATTTGAAAGGCAGAAATCAATAGAAGCCCACGGAGAAGGAGAGGTGCCGTGCGCGTAGGTGTTCTGCGTGTGTGGTAACCCGGTCCAATGAATCAATCCAAACATGCGCTGCCCAGTCACAGTTGGATCTCTCGGGGAGAAATTTCTCAAAACTCAAGCTGAGTATGTTTAACTTATTTCTCTACATGTCGGAACCCTCGCACTGTGGGTTAATTCCTGTGACCCTATGGTGATCCTTTCAAGGAGGTCCTGGAAGTGGAGTCACCTTCATTTTCTGGATGAAGGAGTGGAAGATGGAGACTTAAAAAGGAATTTCCCGAGGTCAGTGGTAACAGACCGAGTGGAAATAGAACGCGGGTGTGTCGTGGATATAACCCGCTGATTCCTCGCCGCACACACTGGCTGCCAGCGACTGGCCTTCCTAGATGTAAGATGATGCCATTAAATCAAGCCTGGTCAGAGGACGACAAGCAGAGCCTTGGCAGGACCTGGAAGACAGCCTGTCCTTATGAAGGAGCCATGCTGCTAGGCACACCCCAGGGAGCCTCAGGGAAGTTCCCTCCCACCCCCTCCACCCCTCCAGATAAATCATTTCTGAGCCTATCTTTATCCACCATCTGACCTTCTCAAGTCTTATTTACGAAAATCCTTGTGACTGCATCCCCTGGGGAACAGGCAGAGCTAGGATGAGACTCTCCACCCCAATCTCTCTTCACATAGCTCTCTACCGGTCACTTTGGGCTCAGCCTCTGGCACTGCAAGGCTGTGAGTTTTCATGACTACCCTCTTAGATGTTGGAGACTGAGTCTTCAAACATTTCCTCTTTCCCGACGATCCAAGCAAGTCCTAGCATTTGGTCCCATCTTCCCTGTGCCACCGAGAACCCAACGCTGTGCATAGCGGTGAGTTCAAAATTAGAAACCAAGATTCCATTAGTCTCCCCACCCGTATTCTCCCTCAGGACACGATAAGAGAGAAAAGGGAGGTAAGTCGTATAAGCTTCCCTTAAATTCAAGATGGTAACACACAAATCTGTCCAGTTTCCTCCCCTAACCAAGTTGTTCCTGAAGCCTCCTTTATTCTGTTGGACATTTTAAATTTGGTGCATGAGAGATGCTTCGAGGTAGTGGGAGTAAAACTCAGTGGTCAGTGAGTCACACTGCAAGTACAGCTAAACTTGGTTAGTCCCACTATACCATAAAACCTGTTCTGAATTGTTTTCTCCAGGAATGGGGCTAGTCAGAGACAGGACGCTTTGGCAACCAAACATGGGGTCTAACATGAGATGTTAGCTAACATAGGGAATTCACTGATATCAAACGATACCTAAGAAACATTCAAGGCCTGTCCCTCTTATCGTTTCCCATTGCCCTTATCTTAGTTAGGGTTACTATTGCTATGATGAAACACCATGATCATAAAGCAAGCTGGAGAGGAAAGTATAAGCAAGCTGGCTTATGCTTCCACATGGTAGTCCATCATTGAAAGAAGCCAGGAAAGGAACTCAAGCAGGACTGGAACTTGGAGGTAGAAGCTGATACACAAGCCATGGAAGAGTGTTGCTTGCTGGCTTGCTCATTATGGCTCGCTCAGCCTGCTTTCCTACAGACCCCAGGGTTGGCACCACCCACAATGGGCTGTGCTCTTTCCTACCAATCACTAATTCAGAAAATGCCCTACAGGTTTGCCTCATGTCCGATCTGATGGAGGCATTTTCTTAATTGAGGTTCTCTCCTCTCAAATGACTTTAGCTGTGTTGAGTTGGAATAAAATTATTCAGCACAGTCCTTAACTTATGTCTGGTTTTACTTTCTCTCTTGGGGACTGACTGTCTTGGTTCCTGGGTTTGGTTGCCAGTCACTTTCTACTTGTACAAATTAAGAGCATCATTGAGTCTCTGGAGGTCTGTTTACTGTTATTATTTCTTGGGTTAGCATACTATGGTGCTTTGAATGAGAAAGCCTCTTCTGAGTTCATGTACTTACTACACTCCAGTTGGCACCAAGTTGCTAGTGCTGTTTGGGAAGGCTTAGGAGGTGTGGCCTTGATGGAGTAGGTGTGTCCTGGGGGGTGGGCTTTGAAAGGAAAATACGTGGCCTGAGTCTAGTTTGATTTTTCTGCTTGACTATTTGTTGAGATATAAACTCTCAGCTGTCTGCTGCTGGAAAGCACCCTGCGGCTTCTCATCCCCAACCTCTGGAAACGTAAGCCCCAATAAACCCTTCTATAAGTGACTTTGATCATAGTGTTTTATCATAGCAACAGAAAAGTCACTAACACATATACAAAGTAATGGGTTTCCTCGTGTCTTCTTCATAGATATCATTATACTTTGTTTGCATTTATTCCTCTCCCTCTTGATACCCCTCCTCCAACTCTTGTCCTTCCACTCAAACTCAGTTTCCTTATCTGGAAAATGGGGGGGGTGGGGTAATAACATACTTCATGGGATCTTGAAAGGATTAAAAGAGGTAAGTTAGACATTTTCCAGAAGAATTGGCATTTTCCTGGAGATTTCTGTGAATCATAATTGTCATGAATGTAAAATGAAAGTTGTTTTTTGTCTTTTGTTTTTTTCTTTCTCTGAGCAGGACTGGCAAGCAGCCCCACAAATAGAGAAGGGGATTCCAGGTGGTGTGGTGTGGTCTCTTCCTAAGTTGGTATAGGGAGACATGGACCGGGGAATCGGTTTACCCCAAATAAAACATATGTAATAAAAAAATTCCAAATGACATTTATTTCAAATGGCTAAATATGCCACACTGTTTTACATTCAGTGTCTCAAAATGTGGGCCCAAATCATTCATGATCAAATCTAAGTAGACACAAAGTTACTAAGAATGTGCATCAAAATAACAAAAAACCCCAGACACTTTCTAGTGTTAAAAAAAAATGTATCATATTTAAAACATGTATGCAGGAACGGAAACCGCCATAGACAGGAGCTTAACTCGAAAGCCACCTAGTCATGTTTTTGAAGTATCATCACTGGATAGCTATATGCCTTTCCATGTAGCTCATGCTCCTGATATTCTTACATAAAACAATTGAAATTTGATCTGTGGCTGATAATGAAGGTTGGTGGAAGTCGCTAGAGTAATTAAAATAATTACCTAACTTCAGAGCCTCCGCAATCCTCTCAGTGTTTATCTTCATTTAATCGCTCTAATTATTTGTGTAGCAAAGTGAGCTTTGCTTCTCCTGTACTAATGAAGCCTTGGATTGCTGGCAGTTCTGCATTCACCTGCTCTCAAATACACAGAAGGTTAAAAAATAAAATCTCATCGGAGGAGTTAGCGAGAAGCATGCATAATGACTGAATATTTGCCTTTGTTGTGAGATGAGGGATCTGCAACTGTGACTCCTGCAGCACAGATATTGGGAGTGATTGGCCCACGGTGTTGAACTGATCCTTTTTGACATTGGAGCCTGAGCTTTTGCTAGTGTGACTAAATCAACCTTCAAGTGAGCACAGGGGACAATCTTGGTATTCTTAGTCAAGCAAGAAAGCGATCAAGAAAAAAAAAAAATCCTTATACAGTTAGGTATTTTTAAATAGCTAGATGATGGTAATGTGGTATGCAAATTAGTTGGTAGACTCAGAGCTAATTCATGTGTGAACAATGATCTAATATGAAAGCATTGATAATAAGTTAGCCGGTACTCATATGCACATGAATATAAGTGCTTTCTGTCCAAATATCAGACGGAGCTATGTGAAAGAATTATGTCAAGTAATTCTAGCCCTGCATCTCAGAGATACCACCAGTTTTATTGATCACTGTGAGAAACATGACATTCAGATCACGTATTAAATGGCTTATTTTTTGGTTGTATTTCCATTGCACCTGAACTTTCCACCAATATCGTTTTATGCCAGAATTGTTTGAAATCAGAAAACTTTCTTAAAATTTCAGGTATCTGTAGCTCTGAACAAGATGTAATGTTGAAGGTAGTTTGTTCATCAAAACTCTTGTTTTTTAGATATTTTAAAATCTGTATGCATGTTTAGTTTGCATGTATGTATGCTTATGTACCACATGACTGGTGCTCTTGGAGGTCAGAAGAGGGTGTCAGATTCCATGTGACTGAGGTTAGGGATGACTGGGATTCACTGTGGTGCTGGGAACCAAACCTGTGTTCTCTGTGAGAGCATCAAGTGTTCTTTAACATGGAGCCATCTCTCTAGTCCCATTATAATTCCATTTGATTGGGGTATACTGGGACGGAGAGTATAAAGTACTCAGTTTTCTAGAAAAACAGAAATTTACATTACCGAGTACTTTTTGTAAAGATTTGTTTTCATTATGTGTATGTGTGGGTACCACCCACAGACTCGCAAAGGTTGTTGAACCTGTTGGAGTTGCAGTTACAAGCGATTCTGAGCTGTCTGACCTGGGAACTCTGGTGCTCTGAAAGAGCAGAATATATTCTTAAACACTGAACCATCTCTCCAGCCCTCACCCTAATAATAATCTAAAAACTAATGGTTTTGATTTGAGTAAGAGAGATAGCTACACAACATGCCAGTATTTAAGAATACATAAAGAACCAATAAAAACCAACCAGTAGCCACACCTACCCCCTAAAAAATTACTCTCTCCCCAACTACCATCAACAATTGCTCAGTTAGGGGTGGGTGTTGCTGTACACTGCTGTGGCAGCTCAGCAAACAGGACAAGGAAGATATAATCCATACATGCAAACCTTGCCAGACCTCAGCAGAGGGAACCATCATCCTGGCCAGAGCCATACTGGACAGTGGAACCCTATGAGTCTCAGCTCAGGTGTTTTTATTGATCCAGAACTCCTCAGGTGTCTATTGATAGCACATGCAGATCATTAGCAATCAAACATCCTCCACATAAATCCAACACCTTCAGACAATACAGAACGCCAAGACCTAGGCAGCCCCTTACGCAACAGTGTACAAAACAATTATCTTATACATAACTAAAAATAACCTTCTACAACAGGTGGGTGCTTCTGAGCCCCTCCAGTCCATGGTGGAATTTTGACCCAGTTGATTTTGTACAGGACTTGTGCAGGTAACCACAGCTGGTGCTGTGAATCCAGGAGTGTAACCAACATGCTCTGTCCTGAAGACATTTCCCATCACTCCTCCCTACTGACTGGATCTTGCATTCTCTCTTCCCCTTCTCCTTTGTTTTTGCACTCAATCCTAACTGGATATCTTCATCACCTCCACCCCTCAAGACTCAGAGGGTAAGAACCAGAGGTGGTAGGTGACTCCAAGGAGACAGTGTTTTCCGTATACAACGGGTCTGATACATATACGAACCTGCAGAGACTGTGACAGCATGCAAGAGACCTGTAGGAGTTCAAGCCAGACAAAACTCCAGCATGGAGCTAAGGGAAGTAGGCAAAAGTCCCACCCCTAGCCAAGAAGCTATTTGTAACTGATATCTTCTGGGAGAAGGAGAATCAGTTTTCTCTAATGGAATGTCACAGGGTTAATCAACCATACTCCAGGGCAGGGCCTGTGCTCAGGAGTAGTTGGCCAGCACAAAATAATCCATGGTTTTGTGTTTGTTTTTGCTATTGGTTATTGTTTTGTTTTGTTTGGGCATTTTTTCTTAGTGTTTTTGTTTGTTCTGATTTTTCACTTTTTAAAATATTTTGTTTTTATTTTTTTAATTTTAAATTTTTAAAATATTTTATTTTATTTTATGTATATTGGTGTTTTGCCTGCATGTATGTTTGTGTGAGGATGTCAAATCCCCTGGAACAGTAATTGCAGACAGTTGTGAGCTGCCATGTAGGTGCTGGGAATTGAACCTGGGTCCTATGGAAGAGCAGCCTGTGCTCTTAACTACTGAGTCATCTCTCCAGCCCCCTCGTGGAGGGAACCAGCCTTTCCCACAAATGGGTTCACGGAAACTTTACGAAGGAGGGAGGTGGGAGTACGAGCGCAGGAAAAATGAAGAATGACAAACGAACAGGGTAGTTCGTTCTTCTGTGGGACCCAAGGAAATGACACGCACGATTGTGCTTTAAAATGACACGTGGAACACGCTTTAGAAGTAAAATCCAGGAGCGTTTTTAATAGGGGAATTAACAGTGTACATGTTAAGAAAAAAGAGGGGCAAGAGGGAGAGACTGACAATGCAATGCGCCTTGTCAGTGGGAAAACCACACCAAGAAGAGAAGGAGGGAGAGACTGACAATATACATTACCAGGGAAAGGGCCCACACCAGAAAGAGAGAGAATTGCTCTGGGAAGAGGTTTAAAAAGCCAAATAGTTTTTTGATATGCAGATGTTGCTCAGGTCTTCAGAGGTTTTGTATGTAGATGCAGTCATGCCCAGGATGGGGGTTGGGAGTCCTTCCTCCTGCGACTTATCTTGTTTGCTAAGAAAGAACATTTGACTTAACACTGTTAGCTGAATAATATCTCCATCTGCCCCAAACAGAACAGAGTGCCATGTAGGCAAAGAAGGTTTTTATTTTATAGTTTTTAGCTGTTTGGTGCATATTTATTTTTTCTCTATCTAGGCCCCTTTGCTTCTATCTGTTACTATCAATATGAATGGGTAGCTTTACTCATGCCAGGACTCAGAAGCCTGCAAGATATTTTACAAAGACAATTACTTTTGAGGAAAAAATGGCCGCTTCCCCTTCTCAGCTCACACCGGCCAGCTAAGGTATCACTAGGCCATGCAGACATAAGGAAAGACTTTTGTCGCCATTACAGCAAAGGGGAGGACAGGGCAGAATGGCTGGTAAGCCTAAGTTCCCAGCTAGGGAGTCTGGAACCTTGTCGACAGACTTCAACCTCATTGCCAGGGTATTAGGGCTCCAGCACCCCCTCATTTTATTTCTTTTTAAAGAGAGAGAACATAAAGTTGGGTGAATTTGAGAGGAGTTTGGGGAGGGAAAACATGACCAAAAATAGACTACATGGAAAAAATTTAATAAAAAAAGAAACCTTTAAATTTGTTTGCTTTGAAAGAGGCTGTGGCAGTGAACAGTGACTAGAACACCATCTTGCTTCCCAGTCCCTATGTTGAAGCCCTAACCCTCATCAGCACCTCAGAATGTGTCATTTTGGGAACTACACTATTGCAAATGTAAGTAGTTAAGATCAAACCCGAGTGACTAGATCTCTAATCCAATATGACTGGTATCCTTATGGCATTTAGACACAGAAGTATGCACAGAGCAAGAGTGCATATGATCATTGCAGATATAGTTTACAAGTGTAAGAATGACTAAGTTTCTGAGTAAGCACCAGGATATAGGAAAGAGGCATGGGGCAGATACCCTTGATGCCCTTGGACTGCGCACTTTTTTTTTTTTTTTTTTTTTGAGACAGGGTTTCTCTGTTGTAACTCTGGCTGTCCTGGAACTCACTCTGTAGACCAGGCTGGCCTCGAACTCACAGAGATCCTCCTGCCTCTGCCTCCAGAGTGATGGGATCAAAGGTGTGCACCACTACCATCCAGTGGGACTGGGCACTACTATGCTAACTCCTGATCAGCAGCTTCAGCCTCAGACTGTAAGATGATACACTTCTGTTGTTGAAGCCACACCATTTTGAAACAGTGGCCCTAGAAAAGCAATATAGGTTCAAAATGATGTGAGCTTACACTGTAGCTTGTGGGTAATAAGGTGAAGAAACAAAGAGACTTATGTGGAGAAGGATTTGGTGAGGGAAACAGAGCAACAAACTCTCCCATTTCCTCAAGGGCCCAAAGTGAAACCTGGGTGTTGTGACCCTGACCTTTGGAATTGTCATTGTGGAGTTCTTTTGCCCTTCTACAAGGTGGTTACCCTTCTGTAATCTTTTTATATCCACACCTCTTTTTGCCCAGTATTCCAAATTCTACAGAGAAGCCTCAACTAAATGGCTAAGATATGTCTGCTAAGTCTTTCTTTAGGTCTGCAGAAACTGGAACATGGAAGACCTTTGGGACTTCCCCTGCTAGTCTTTAGGGCTACGAGCAGATGTCTAAAGAGAACTGGAGCTAGTCCAGGAGGTCTAGTAAGATGTTCCAAAGAGCAGATATGTTTCTTGGATGACAAAGACACCACTGAACATGTGGCCTTCCTGCCCTGTTCTGTTTTTTTCCTCTGGTGATGGTTAATCTTCATCATCAACATGACTGCATTTTGAATCACCTAGGAGACACACCCAGAGAGAGTGCAGTAGTTTCCAGAGAGGTTTCAATGAGAAGGAAGGTCTACTGTGAATGTGGGTAGTGCCATCCCATGAGCTGCAGTCCCCATGATAATAAACAGAAGAAAAGGAGCTGAGCACAGCATTCATCTCTTTCTGATTCCTGACTGCAGATACAATGTGACCAGTCAGTTAATAGTCTTGCCATCCAGGCTTCCTCACAACCCACCAGTCAAAATAAATAAAACTTCCTCTCCCTCAAGTGGTTTATTGTCAGCAGTTTGGTTGCAATGATGAGAAAAGTAATAAATGTACCTCCTTCTAAAAGCTCCTTTATCCCCAAGCCCTCTAGTGGGGAGCTTTGAGGGGCTCTACATTCTTCAAGGCTGGTCTTAAAATAGGCTTGACTCTTGCCTTTTAATATTGACTTTTGAGCATCAGGAAGTTCAGAATCATTATATTAGTGATGGATGGGATTAAGATTGAGACACTAGTATAATTTCTTGGGAGCCTGGACAGGCAAATGGTTGGATAGAGGAGACTGAGGAGAGAAAGCCTAATAAGTAACCATTGTCTTTCATGACTAAGATAATTTTCTGTGCCCTAGTAAGTCCTTTCTAAATATTAGTTGGATCACTTATCTACTTCATATGCTTCTGCCACAACATGGTTCCAACTGAGGCTTTGCTTAGATGTGCCAGCGCCAATAGAAAGTGCTGACGACAGTCTTGCATAGTGGTGGTCATGGCTCACACATCTTTGCAGCCATGTCAAAGCTGCTGGGCAGAGGACTCAGTGGGTAAGAGTACTTTCCACACAAGCATGAGGATCTGAGTTCAAATCCCTCACACCCATGTAAAAATGCCAGAAATAGCTGTATATGAATTTTAATCAATTGCCATCACACTGAAGGCAAAAAAAATCAAAGTGTTTCTTTATGAAGATAATTTTTAAAGAGCAAAGTAAAAACAAAAACTTTCAAAAAAGCAAATCCTACTTCTAAACTCTTATGTTTATTCAGTGAAGATGTTTGTTTCTAAATGGTTTTTGGAATGATGTCTTTTTGTAGGTATTTCAGTGTTGAGAACAAAAATTATGCTTTGAGAGAATGGGTGTTAAGCAGAGACAAGGGTGTTCCAGCCACTGCCCTGCTCTTGAATAAGTCTCATATCTTGAGCTCTCCTCTTTGCATACATACAAAGAACATGTATAGATAATCTCTTTAAAATTCCAAAGGAATTTAAAAGGAAATGCACTCTGAATTCTTTTCCCAGTTTTGCTGATGGGTTTGCTTTAAATGTTTTTGTTTTTGAGATAAGGTTTCCTTATATAGCTCTGGCTGGCCTGGAACTTGCTATGTATAGCAGGCTGGCCTGGAACTCACAAAGATATGCTTTTCGCTGCCTCTACAGCTCTAAGGATAAAGGCATTCACAACCACTCCTGGCTGCATTCAACTTTCTTTAATTATAAGCTTTTTTAATTTGTTGATTTTCATAATATAATATCATTTTCCCCTCCCTATCCTCCCTCCAACTCCTCCATACACCACCCTCTTTCAAATTCATAGACTTTCTATATTCCTAAATATGTAAATACAACCTGCTCAGACTGCGTAATGTTATTTGCATATATATATTTTCAGAGATGACCGTTTGGTACCAAATAACCAATCTGTGTGCTCTTCCCTCGGGAAGACTATTACTCTTGTTTTCAGCATTTCTTAGTTGGCTATAGTTCTGTGTTTAAGGTTGAGATCTCCCTGTGAGATTTCCCTCTTCTTTATTAGCATGTCTATTGGTGCCATCCTTGTTCAGGTCCTTATTAAATTTTTATTAGCCCATTCCCTTCTTGATTCTTATTAGGGCCAGTGTGACTGTATATGATAGATGTAGATAAGGTTAACATTTCCAGTATCTTCTTAAGATAGTACTCTTAATTTGTTGTCTCACGAGCAAATCTAGCTCTTGTGGACAGATATACATTACACCATCGACTCATCCACCAAAAAATCAGAAGTAGAACAAGAGAATATGCTTGTGTTCTAAGCTCCATTTCTTCTAATATGGTGGTTTGCTGGCTTGGGTTAGTTTGTTTTCATTATTGTGATAATATTCATCTATGAACCCGCAGTTAGACCATTGCAATGCCAGCATTGATTACTTTCTGTTTCTTCAGAGCCGAATTAAGTGGGATGTGGTCTGGGCATGTGTCTGGTGTCTAAGTGAAAGATGAGTCCTTGAGAGTGAAAAGAGAGTTGGTCTCCTTATTTGTCTGCCCATTAGTTGGTAGACAGGGTCTTCTTTTTGAAGACCACAGAGATCTAGTTGGCAAAGGAGCCTAGTGAGAGAGTGTGATTTCAAAGCAGAAATTGTATATAGGTTGCAAAATTGCATCTAGTTGTTTTTCAAGAGAAATGCCTCAGAAATCTATTCAAATGGAAACCAAGCAAGCCAGCAAAATCATCATTCACAAACTACAGCCTCACTGCCGAGAGTCATTCCTCAACTGGGGAAACTCGAAAGTTCTCTCCTTCCAAATGAAGCAGATTCTCCCCATTTGGCTGGGCCTCAGGGCTATCATGGTTGAGGTCCTCTCACTGCCTTGGATCTGAGCACTTGATTAGTTTGAAGTTGGTTATAATAAAACACAGAAACTAAGTGTGTCAGCAGTGCCCGGCCAGCACAGGCACTGCTTGAGACCCAAGTGAAACTCTTGTGTTTCGTGACACCCAGGGGAATGTGCTACCTCAAGATCATCCCAATCACATCCCAGATTCCCAAATGCTCCGTAGTCACCTATCTAAACTTATCTCCACACTTGATAAATAAACATAGTATTTTCTCTTGTTGCCCCTAAAACCAAGGGATGATTTATAAAAAACGATCATGGAATAGGTTCTGTTTGATGCACTAAACACACTTAAACGCAACACTACAAAGTTAAAAAAAAAATGCTGCTTTTCTTTTTACTCCAAAGCAACATTTCTTTTTACTGTGATGGACTTTCAGAACTATCCCTAGCTGAATGGATAATTGCTCTGTAAGTGTAAATTGTTCAGCAAATGAACTTGTGATCAAATGAGTTGGGGCATATAAAACCCTTAGAACAATAATACAGTGAGTATTCAGTAAGAATTGACTGTTATTATTATCGTCATCATGAAAGGTACACTTCTGGTCGATCAACGGCAGTGAATTGGTGACAATTCGAATAGGACTGATTGCTTGCGTTTTTAAACAATCAAGTAGCCATTGTAATGTGAAGGCGCAAAATAATGGGTGAAGTGGGCTAGAATTTCGGACAGTAGATTAGGGTTCTGGTTCTGGCCCCTCCCATTTTGTCCTTTATAACAATAGGAACCAGGAGGAATGGGGCAGTGCTCCCACAGCGTGTGTAATAACATTACAAAAACGCTCATCCTTATTTGAGGAAGGAGTTTCTTTGAGACCGAGGATTAACGGTACCCCATGCTTCCTCTTTGTTGCTGTCTGTGTAAGAGCTGGGGTAACTGGACAGAAAGGGATATTTATGGCCCATGTGTAACCGATGTAAGAAGGGAGAGTCCTGCAGATTCCCAGGAATCTACAGATTCCACACAGGCTATTGCTAACCAAGAGAAAGACAAATCCCCAGAGATACAAACTGTGCACGTCACTCAGTGTGGCCTCCTAATAGTCGTGCTCCGGCGCGCAGCACCTGGCATGCCTGTGTACTTCCCTGATTTTCTTCTCACTAATATTTTCGTCTTCCAGTCCTCTCGTGCCCAGTACTTTCTTTTCCCTCATTGCATTCCTAATCAACTCACATATTCATCAGAGTTAGTGATGCAGACCTGTCACTTAGTTTTTTTCTATTTCTAATAAAACTTCCAACTGTATTTATGTAACGCCAGTCTTTTCACATATGTGGCAACTGATCTGCATTGTCAGCTTGATGGGGAAAGGGATGCCTGGGAGATTATGAGAACACTTTTCTAGGGGGTCCCGCTAGGGAGTTTCTAGAGATAACTGGGACCGACCAGAAAGACCCATCTTGAGCACAGGCAGCATCATTCACAACTCTGTGGAGGTAAACAGAACCAAAGTGGAAGAGGGAGGAAGCCCATTAGTGCCTGGTAACGCTCCACCATCTTTTCCAGTAGCGTGATTCCAGACTGGCTACTTACTTTGGTTATAGAGTCGTAATTGATGGCCTGGGTATGTGGCTCCCTCGGTTTCATGTCCTCATGAAGATCAAAAGAAATTGGCTCGAGCAGGTGTTAAATCTGAGCTTTCGTGTGTGTGTGTGTGTGTGTGTGTGTGTGTGTGTGTGTGTGTGTGTGTGTGTGTGTGTGTGTGTGTGTGTGTGTTTTAAACTAATTAAGGTCTAGTCTAGGCTTCTCAAGTCTTCTCAGAATTCTAGGGTAGGAAAAAAAAAAAAAACCAGAAAGGAGTGTCTAATACTTGGGCCCTACTTTAGATTACAAATGTCAAAATTTTAGAACCATCATGGAAACAAACCTCTGGGCATGTCTGTGAGTAAGTTTGTAGATTTGGTCAACCAGGGTGGAAAGAAACACTCAAAGAGTGGGCAGCGGGCACTCGGGCAAAAATCCAACCAAAGGAAAAAAATTAAAAATCCAATTCAGATTTGTAAAATGGATTTGCATATTTGTAAAATATATTTGTATAATATAAATCCCCCACATACAAGGAAAGCCTCAGTAACTTTTTTCTCTTTTCTTTTTGAAACAGGGTCTCACTATGTAACCCTGGCTGTCCTGGAACTCACTCTGTAGACCAGGCTGACTTCAAACTCACGGGGAGATCTGCCTGCCTCTGTCTCCTGAGTGCTGGGATTAAAGACACTCACCATCACTCAAACTCAGTAACGTTTATCTTTTTCCAGTACTGGGAATCCAACCTAGGGTCTCCGTGTGATAGGCACATGTTCTATTGCTAAGCTATAAACCCCACCTCCTTAAACTAACTCTTAATTAAAAAAAAAAGACATTATTAAGTAAAGTTTTGAAATAGCAATTGAAACGAAGGAGTAGAAGCTGCCTGTTAGTCCCTTTCTCCCATCTCCCCAGCACTGCTGCAGTGTCTGAGTTATACCAGGGAGTGCAGCTTCTCTCTATGACAAGCATCCATCGCACGGGTCAGGCCACCGGAGAGCTATGAAAGTAAACTGCACTGCTGCTCCTTCCTCTGTTTGCTTCCATCACCCTGCCCTTCGCTCCATTGCACTGTCTCTCTAGAGCGTCACTAAGGCAAGACCCTAGGATTGTACTGCGGTGCTGTACAAATACTGTGAGCGGCACTGTCCCTACATCACAGAGTTCTCTCCATCAGAATCCAGGAGAGAGTTTTTTCCTCTGATCTCTCAAACGTGGCAATGGATGAGTGTCGCCGGGTCTGGTTTTGTCTCAGGGTTTGTTCCCTGTTCTCATAAATGACCTAATACTTACCATGGAAAACGATCATTTATTTTGGCTATGGGTTCTCTGCTCCAGAAATTCCAAGAAGGAACAGTGGGGTGGTTTACCTCTGATCCATGGTGTTTGGAGGTTCATCGGCAAGGCTCAAGGCCTCCAAGGTATGAATTCTGTGTGTGGTACACAGTTCTTTATATACAGTGGTTGGCTTCCAAATCTGAGGAAAGACAGAAGGGGAGGGAGAGAGAACATGGAAGAGGGGCCATAAGAGGGAGAGAGACTGCTAAGTAGAAGCTGAATCACATTTGGTGACCCAGATGTGGAAATGCCACCCTGTCATTTCTCCCTACAGACCTCAAATCACTCCCCAGGTTCAAGCAGAAGGGAGTCCATCTCTTATCTGGATGAGAATGAAGGGCTGCACATACTGCCGTGTTCAGGTTTGAAAATCAGGATTCCCCTTAAGACCCTCTGACACACGGTGTACTCGGCATCATAATTTCTCAGAAATCCTGGAAACAAAATTGAAGCTTGTCACCGTAAGAGTGTGAAGGATACGAGACTTCATGATATATGTCAGTGTACAAACACTGTTCGGGCTTCACATTCCTCTCCCTTTCAACGTATTTTATTTTCGTCATCAGTTTGTGTGTGTGTGTGTGTGTGTGTTAGTGTGTGTTAGTGAGTGCGTATGTCAGTGTGCATGTGTCTGTGTGTATGAGTATGTGTTTGAGTGTGTGCATGTGTATAAGTGTGCATGTTAGTGTGTGTGGGTGTGTTAGCGTGTGTGTGTATGTGTGTTAATGTGTGTGAGTGAGTGAGTGTGTTTGTGTGTGGTTTGCACGTGGGTGTGGACATGCACATGCCATGGTTGGGGTGCCATGTTCAGAGGATCACCTCGGGTGTCAGTGCTTGCCTTTCCTTCTTGGTCTAAACGGGGTCTCTTTGAGACTGTAAGTCAAGCTAGCTGGCCCCTCTGGGTCTGGAGAAACCCTGTCTCTGTCACCCATTTCCCTCGGACACCCCGGGATTACAGATGCTTGCACTGTAGCATCTGCTTCGCCTGGACTCTGGGGACCGGAACTCGGTCACACGCTCAGACTCACACTGCAGCCGCTTTTGGCCACTGGCCAACTTCCCTCAGCATTTTTACTTCATCTTTTAATATTTTACATAGCATTCTAAATTACTATGAATAATTGTAGGAGCAAACTAGGATATAAATAACTAAAATAGAGCTCCAGGAAAATAATTATGTCTGTATACCAAATTCATTTCAAAATGAAAAATAAGAATGAGCAATTCAGGAATCAAATCTCAACAAATCCTCTGACATGCAAATTCTAATCTTAATTTATACGGCTTTGGGATGGAAATGCAGAAGAATAATTCACCTTTCAAATAAAATTTCTGATTTCTGCAATGATGTGGTTCTGATCTATCATCTTGGAATATATTTCGAAAAAGTGCATTTCACTTCATAATTGTACAGTTTGGAAATATGAATTTCAAATAGTTCTGCTAGACTTATTTCATCTACTTAAAATACATTGTAGCACTTAAAAATAATATGCTTTTTTTGAAAAGCTAAGCTAAAAATTTATTAAAATTTTCAGCATAGCTTTTTATAAAAAAGATAATAGTATTTAATTTTTCAATGAAGTAATTACGTAGTCTTCCTATCTATCCCAGTAACAGTGAGCTATTATGTAATTTTCCCCATGCTGTAATTAAGATTTTATTTGACACATCTATATCAGGAATTCTGTATCTGTGAAGAGCAATGGGCTTTTATTAAATACACCATCTACCATATTAGATTTATTATAATCAAATTTCATTTCACTTCAATTGTTTAGTGCACCACTTCTGGACTGCGAAACCAACTTATTCCTCTGCATATAAGTTGATTATTTCATGAAAAGGTAGCCACTATAACTATTAGATATAAAAATTACCATAGTACAGCTTGCAACTTCCGGCAGAAATGCAATCATTCAGGGAAAGGGGTTAAGTTAACAGTTGGTGATCATTTCTTATGGACATTCAAGTGATGGAAAGTCATAGCTGCTGTAATAGATGACTGTTCTTAGAGACCATGACTATATATCTGAGTCTTTGTGTTCGTACTGTAAAAGTCAGATTATTAGTTAAGGTTTTATCAATATTTTAGGGTTAATTTTAAGGCAATTGATTAAATTATTTAAAAACCGAGTTCATTAGAATAGCAATCGTGTGACTATCCAATTACCATAACTATAACTATGTGTGTGTATAACATGGTACATTGGGTCACTGTTCTCTGGACACGTCGCACTGTGTCAATTATGGTGTGACTTTCTGTGTCCCTCCTCAGTTCCTGTGAAAACAGACTCCACTGTGGAGGTGTTAAGGGAGGAAGCATGTTGGGAAGGATTAAGTTAGGAGGAATTTACCCTTGAGATGGGATTGATGTCTTTACAAATGTTCTTTAAAAGTTACCCAGCCCTTCTTTCATTTCTGCCTGTAGGGTCAGCCTTAGCTTCCCACGCCCACCTCTTGGTCTGCCACGTGAGCATGCAGAAAGAAGGTATCATCTGAGAAGCAAAGACCAACCCTCAGCAAGCTAGCAGTGCTTCCCAGCCTCTGACAATGTACACAAAGAAATTGTTTTCCTGCTCAGCATACACAGACTGGAACTCGAATCTTTCTTTGTTAGTCTGCCTTGAATTGCTCTGCTCTGTCTCTCTGGACTCTTCTGTCAGAGTCGTACCTAAATCTCAAAGCCTAAATCTGAAAGAAAGATGGCTGGATTTCTTTATTCCTTCCAGGTAGAATATTTCTTCAACACTGAACTTTGGTTACTGTTTATTAGCACCTCCTCACCATTTTGTAGGTATTTGTCACCCCCGAACTTCCTTCCTAACCCTCTGCTACTGTGTGGGTTCTTGATGGGAAGAGTATTTTAAAAATTACTCAACCCATTTGATACAGATCGTGAGTTGAGACGGGTAGTAGCCTGGTGGTAGGACTTCTATCTGCCTGGTGCGCATGAGGTCCTGGGCTCAGCCCCTAGCACTGGGGCAAAACAGAAACTGGAAAAGATAGGGACAGACTTTATTCATGTGGACACTGTATTGAGGCCATCGAGTGGGAAAGGCAAGTGAGAATTTATAGCCAAGGAGGGGCTGGGGTCAGTCAATGGGTGACCAGTAAGAGGAAATGTGATGGCTGCTTTGGTTATTACATCTGGGAAGAGGGAATCTCAGCTGTGGAATTGCCTCCATGAGACTGGCCTATGAGGCCTTTTTTTGATTTGTAATTGATGTAGGAGGCTCCAGCCCACTGTAGGTGGTATAAAGAAGCTAGCTGAGCAAGCCAGAGGGAGCAAGGCAGTGAGTAGCTCTAGCGAAAAACACTAGCTGAAGCCAAGCATGGTAGCGCATTCCTTCTCATCTTAGCAGTCAGAAGTCAGAGGCAGGTGGATTTCCATGAGTTCAAGGCCAGCCTGGTCTACAAAGCAAGTTCCGGGTCAGCCAGGGCTACACAGTGAGACTTTGTCTAAGAAACAAGCAAAACAACACACGTTCACACACGAGACAGACAGACAGACAGACAGACAGGGAGAGAGAGATACAGAGAGACAGAGAGACAGAGAGACAGAGAGAGACACACACACAGAGAGAAGCAATATTTTCTGTTTCTAGCTCCTACCTTGAGTTCCTGTCCTGGCTTCCTCGATGATGGACTGTAACTTGTAAGATGAGATTAACCATTTCCTTCCCACGTTACTTTTGGTCATGTTGTTTATAACAGTGACAGAGAACAGCCTAGAACAAGAAACATCAGGACCGGAGTAGATTCTATCTCACCCAACCTACAAGATCCTTCCTCAACACAGGTCTAGGCGATCAGCTATCCCCTAGACTGAGGATGGTGGGGGCTTAGGGACTGGATCAGAATTGAGGATGGTCAGTATTACACATGGAGGCTTTTGCTATGCTGACTTAGACTGTATGCTAAGACTGTATTTTATAAGAAACGATATATATAGGCCTGGGCAGAGGTTGGCAACTAAGGCTTGGCATCTCCCAGAAGTTCTAAGTCATAGGACTTTGTCTCCTCCTTAGGGTACGCACTTAGAAGATCCCCCAACATACTGAGTGAGTTTAATTATAACACCAAATCTGCATACCAATGAAGTGTATATAAAATTCATAATCACAGTCCATGATACGGATGATAGAGAGCTGGGATTGAGTGTGAGCCTGCTCTGGCTGGTGTGTGTGTGGTGTTGGTTTTGAACAGATTGAATATATCATTCTTTTTCTTATATAGACCTGAATCTGAGCCATTATAATGATCCTATATCTCAACAACAATTCATCTCCCATCTCTCAAAATATGTATAAAAACAAAAATTGTCTCAAAGTAACCAGATATGTTTGACAGATAGGTACAGTTCCACCCAGAGAATATAAATCCTCCCCAGGACACTCCCATTTCATATGGTTCATAGTCTCCTTCAGTTTTCTGAACAAATTACCATGGATTTTATTTCAACTGAAAGGGAAACTGATAATAGGAGCCATTTCACAGTAATTCCAAACACAAAAATCCTCAAACCTAAGCTACATCCATACCATTTGTGGGGTGGCAGATAATAATGCTTTAGCTCTCCAGTTTCAAAGGAAGGAACGGAGGCTAGAAAGCTTTAGAGTTCAAGGTCACCCTGCTCACCAGTAACACAGTTTAAAATAAAATTCAACTCCCATATTTAAGTCCCTTTTCAAAGCTTTTTGAAAAATGTGTGTGTATTCATTTGTGTTCATATGTGTTCATGTGTGTACATATTTGTTCATTTGTGTATGTGAGTATGCATGCATGTGTGTGTCCCTCTGAGAGATGGGGGGAAGGGCCATGGAGACAGACAGACAGAGACAGAGACAGACAGAAAGAGAGAAAGTGCAGAAATCAGAGGACAACCTCTGCATGCCATTCCTCAGGGATGCTATAACCTTTGAGAAAGGGCCTCTTATTGGCCTGGTGCTTGCCAAGGCTGAGCTGGCTTGCTGTGGAGCCCATTGATCCTCATCTGTCCCCACTGTCAGGATTAAAAGTGTGTGCCATCATGCCAGGCATTTTTATGTGGGGTCTGAAGATCTAACTCAGCCCTCTTGCTTGAGGGCATACACCTTACTGACTGAACTATCTCTTCAGTCCCTAAAAGATTTCATTTCAGAGACTCTAGAATCTCTTACTTCTAGTAAGAGATTCTTTTTTTTTTTTTAACCACTAAGGTTAAGAAAAAGGCAAGTTGGAACACAGTTGAATCACTGGCTTCTCATGAAGATTTTTGCTGTGCGTTGATCTATGTGGACACTTTACATTTTCCTTGTTTATTTTATTGCTTAAATGCCTCATTCGAAGGCAGATGTCATATATTTTCATTTGTTGAGAAGTGAAAGATTAAAAAAAAAAATTCCATGTTCCTAACTTGGGAAATCATCTAAATAAACACTTTCCCCTCCAGTCCCTTTGCACTTACAATATCCACTGCTCTATTAATTGCCACAGTAGCGTTCTTCCTGATATTAAACTCTGAGACTTGACTACAATTTATTGACAATACAACAAAGTTCCCTTCTATGGACTCACACACCCGCCCTTTAATTAAGTACCTGAGAAAATTGCATCTGTTATGGAAAAAGGTAAACTATCATCTTCCTGGCTTATTTCCCTCCTTCACCTCTCGTATTAGCTAAGTTAGGAGATATTTTCAGTAGAACCCTCCTCCCTGTGTACTCAAACACAGACTCAGCCTAAGAGTATCTTCCTCTAGTGAGGGTGTGGTCTCTGCAAACTCCACTGCCAGCAGAAGAATGATCTGTAGAGGGCGGTTCGGTTTAACAAGAATAAGTAGCTGGTGTTAGGTCAAACTTCAAGAGTCTGACCCCGACTAGTTTATTTTAGGTTTGTTTAAGCACAGCACAATCTGGTAAAAACTTTCCTTGTGATAATTAACTCAATCCCATGTACACACTAGTGCATGCATAGATCTCCTTGAGGAACAAGGTAAGCTAAATAAAGACCAGATGTCTTTATTGGACCTCCCTGTAAAATACATATGACACCTTACGTAAAGGTGGGTTCTATAGATTGACTGAGAAAAGCAAGCTTATGATAAGGGTCTGGGGGAGGGTCTAGTGTGGTCATGCAGATAGTGCAAAGGTCACCAGGATAGAATGTGTATCTGCTTCCAGCCTTCTAGGTGGATAACAGGTTATGCATTCCTTCTCTCCAAGGAACAACCCTGTGTGCTAACACTCCAGATTTCCTTAGTGCTTATCTATGAGTACAAGGGCTTCTGTGCCTCCTACATTCTAAGTCTAAGTGTCATGACCCCGGGATTCTGTAAGAAGGTTAGCATCCATTCTCCAGCTACCAGCAAGCCTCTTCTTGGACATAGAGGAACATATCTGGAGGGCTGTTGTGGAAGTTTATTTTTAATTATGTATAAAATAATTGTTTTGTGCACTGTTGGGTGAGGAGCTGCCTAGGTCTTGGCGTTTTGTACTGTCTACAGGTGTTGGATTTATGTGGGGGATGTTTGATTGTTTATGATCTGCACATGCCATCAGTAGAACACCTAAGGAGTTCTAAATCAATAAAAACACCTGAGCTCATATGCTCAGGGTTCCACTGTCCATTATGGGGCTGGCCAGGATAGTGGTTCCCTCTTCTGAGTTCTAGCAGAGTTTGTACCTAAAAAATGCCTCCTTGTCTTCTTTGGTGAGCCACCACAGTAGATGTACAACTACAGAGGGCAGGTGACAGTCTCTATAGGAAACCCTTCTGCTGCAAGTCCAGATGGCATGGGGTGGTCTTTGAAATCCTACGTGCACATGATATTAGCTACACAATATTTAGTATGTATTAAAATCATCATTGGACAAGTGGAACACAGGTTGCATTTTGAGTTTCATGTCAGACATATATGTTTGCTCCCTTCCAATGCTCTCATCTGGCTGGCAACAGTGGCTTCAGGAAAGGGGAAACTGTCTTCACCTCTGCTGCCAGTGTTTGTAGTTCTACTGCCTGACTGTGTGCTTTGCCCCCTCTTTGTTTTCTGCTGTTTCCATTACAAGTGGATTTTAGGTACTCTGTCAGGGTCTAACCTGCCCATCTCTTAGGAAGGCCCATTTGGGTGACAAGGGAAGAATCTATTTCTGCCCCCAGATAACCCTGAATCATTCTTCTCAGGGGAGGAAATCCAAATATTTATATTTTAAGTGAAAGTAAAATTTATAGACAAATTCATAGACATGGGCCTTTTAAAAAAATTTTTGGTTTATTTTTTCTATTTGGTTTTGGCTAGCTAGGCTTTTACACTTAAAAAGATTTATTATGTATTTACGTGTATGTGTGTGTATATGTGTGCATGTACACATGAGTGTGAATGTCCTTGGAGCCCAGAAGAGGGCATCAGATAACCTGGAGCTGGTAATAGTAAGCTGACCGATGAGGGTCCTGGGACCAGAATTCTGGTCCCCTGGAAAAGCAATGAGTTAATTGCTGAGCCACCTCTCTAGCCTGTGGGATTTTATCCTAGAGGCTGGTTTTGGACATAAGAAACACAGGTGAGATACACTCTTCTGCACCGAGCCTGTTCTGCAGTAAACAGTGCAGAAGGCACATACAGTGACTTTCTACCTCTTCCCTCTGGGCCTTCGTTTCCCAAGACCAGTAGCTGTGGTCCCACTCCTTCTGGAGCCTTGAGTCTCCTAAATCTAGCTCATACCGTGCTCCTTGGCATTTTACGACCTGTAAATATTGGTGGAAAGTTTCCATGAAATGAAGAATTACGGAGCAAAGGCATGCTTGGTAAAAGGAACAAAGACAGAATCATGGTTTGTGCTGACTTTCTTGAAGGGTTTCAATAGTCTGCATTTTTGTGCTTCCTTACGCTTGCCTTACGTTTCCTACTCTTGTTAAGTTCTTCCTTATGTTTCTAACCTATTTTAAGTTGGTTTTATCTACTTTGAGTTTCTTAAATTTTCTAATCAAATATTTTCTGGCACTGGATAGGTTATGTGTAAACATATCTCAGAAAGCCACAGGAGAGTAAGTCTTCACATTTGAGACTCATATGAAAGAATCTTAAAGAAGAAATAAACATACGATAAAGTTTGCTATGGTGGAGTTTTACCAAGAAGCAGTTTGGGCTAGCTGGACTCTGAGGTCAGCACAGAGCTAATCAAAGGTGGCTGTGGTTCAGCTGTTGTTAAGAACTATCCTGCAGTTTTATTGCTGTTGTTATACTCCAGTGGATGGAAGGCACAGAGCATAATTGATTTTTTCTTAGGTGACTGAGGCTCTTGATGGCTGAAGGCTATCATTGTGCACATCAATTTGAACTGCAACGTAATTGGCGATACCGAAGGTTCCAGAGACGAGTCAGACTTTTTATTGAACCAGGATGTATTTTGTAAGTTGATTTAGAAAAATTAAATCTCTTTTCATATGCATAATATATGTTATATGTAATATAATGTATTATATGTGGAACACGTATGATGAAAGTGGCTTGCAGGAAACAGAATCCTCCAGCTGCTTCCATAGCAAAAGAGACAGATTTTTTTTATCCGTTTGGCTGACTAATTTAATTACTTGTTGATTGAGACCTCATTATTTACAGTTTTGGGCACGGGTCACTATAGTCAGGAGTGTGTGACTTCCTCCTAACCTGGAAAGAAAATTTGGACAGCTCTCATGCTGGATTTGCTCCCGACAATTCAGTAAAATACAGATGAAGAGTTTTTAAATTAAGCAAATCAGTTGCTTGCTTTTGGTAGAAAGAATACATTAAAATTGTGCGAAAGGGAAAAAAGAAAGGAAGGGGGGGAGAGAGAGAGAGAGAGAGAGAGAGAGAGAGAGAGAGAGAGGGAGAGAGAGAGGGAGAGAGAGAGCTCATTTTCCAATGTACAGGATTATTACAGCCTAGTGAGAAATATTTAATTTTAATAAAAGTGATATTTCAGCTGAATTGCTGGGTGGAGGCAGAAAAATCATGCTCCATTTACCTAGTGGTGGGTATCTGTCATCTCTAATGGTTCCCTAAATAGCTACGTATTTAAAGTAAGGAAAGTCCTTTGGGTTGCTGAGGAAATCCACAGGGTGGGATTGTAACCTGCCTTAGAGTGTGCTCTGCATCTTGTCACACTTGATTTAACTGGTTTGGTTATTTGGTTTCCCTGGTGCTCTTCAGCATCTTCAGTACAGCCTGGGATTTAGAATGCAGGTAATTAGACATAAATGAGGAAGAAGCTGGAGTTGAGAGTGTGCGTGTTGAACATGAAATCGTGAAGCTGGGCCAGTGAGCAAAGGTACAGTTTTCAGAGCTTCACTGGAAAGACAGCACTTTGAGAAGTGACAGCCATTGCGGCAGAGAAGCCCATGGACTCTCAGTTACATAAATAGGCAGAATGTATCTCTGTTTTCATTAGCACTAATGGTCATGACTGGGAATTTAAATACTGTGTACTGAAACTAGCATCTATCATGACAGCACAAGACAGCAGGCAAAGAAAGGACAATATACTTTTACTAAGTCAGGAGGATCATACAGTTTAGACGGATTCCTTTCTAAAATGGATAGACCTGTCTGTCACCTGCCTTGGCTTCTTTTCCCGTTGCAGTGATAAAAATGCTCTGACAACAGCCACTAATGGAGAGAAGTTGTATTTTAACTCACAGTTCATGATGGGGAAGTTAAGGCAGCAGGTACTTGAAGCAGCTGGTCACACGATGTCCACAGTCAGAAGAGAGCAATGACTGTATGTAAGTACAGCTAGTTAGCTGTCTCCATTTGACACAGCCCGGGACTCCTTGCCCAGGAGATGGTACTACCCACAATATCCACATCAATTAATAGCATCAAAATAACACCCCACAGGCATGCCTAGAGGCCTAGAATCCCTAGTGGTTTTAGATTCTGTCAAATTGATCACAGAATCAGAACTTATCTAATGAAAATGAACGTGTAGAATTGATGCATTTGCCCAGGAGAACACCACACATGCATCGTCTGTTTGCATCTATATTGAAGTGATACAGACAACACATGTCCTTTCCTGTGTATGAAAAACGTGTAAAGGGCACGTCAGAAAAGGTCCCTGAGAGGAATGTTCACTACTATCTTAACATTAAGAAGAAGAAAGTATGCATGAAAAATATGCCTTAGCATTGTATGCATACCATGGCTACCTACCTAGCTGTGTCTGTTTTTGCTGCAAATCTTACCTAGCTATGCTAAAACTTTTCCCAGCTTCCCTCCTAAAGATGCTACTGTTTTATGTGTGCGTGGAGAGCAAGCCAAGAAATCATCGTAGAACCGCTTCTGCCAGGCACAATTTAATCTTTTATATTAAACACCCGCCTTGGATTTTGGAAGCTGGTGTAATCTCTAGGGAAAATTTCTCTTCGCTCCTTTCCAGGTGAGCTATTGAAAAGGCCACCGAGAGGGTTAACAACATGGACTTGAGCTGAGCTGGTGAGTCATGTTCATTTAATCAGAATGTGCTCTTTGTTCCCCAAGCCCTGTGCCTTTGTTAAAGTTCTCTATTCCACCTGATAAACAGTGTGCCCTACTTCCTTCTGCAAAAGCTACTACCCTGAAATGCATTTGATATTTTCCTTTCATATAATGGAACACTGATACTGGCAGAGGAAAACAAGAGGCCTCCCCCTTTCTTCACCCACTAGGAAGCTAATTGGATGGAGTGCTGTGAGAACCCACAGGGGCTAATCCTAGGAAGTACTGAAGTTGGCAGGGCCTATTTGTTCATAGGGTTTGATTATTGGCAGTTGAGCATTTCCCTCTCTCTGTACATGTGTATCTGTGTATGTAGGCCAGATATCCTCACTTGCTTGCCGTCTTAGTTTTTTAAGTTTGTTTTCTATGATGTGTATGTGTGTGTGTTGAGGAGGGGTTTGTGGTGTGTTCATTTGAGCACAGGTGCCTGCGGAGCCCTGGTGAGGTGTGGGAGCCCCTGCAGCTGGAGTTACAGGCAGTTGTGACCTACCTGATGTGGGTTCTAAGAACCCGCATCTCTCCAGCCCCAACTTATTTATTTATCTGTCTGTTTATTTGTTTATTTGTTTTTGTTTTGTTTTTTTGACATGGCTTGTCACTGAATCTGATGATTACTTATTTGGCTACAATGGCTGGCCAGTGAGCTCTGGGATGCTCCTGTGTTTACCTTTGGACGTAGGCTTTTTAATATGGGTGTTGGAGATCCAAACTCAGGTTTCATGTTTGTGCGACATTCACTTTACTGACAGCTATCTCCCAAGACCGTTTTCAGTTTGGTGAACCTTGTTCAGATTACAATCATGAGGCAGTGCTTTTATTTGCTGGTAGCTAATGAGATAAAAGGGCATAAACAACATTTTATGAGCTACTTAAGATAAATGAAACCAAAAAAATATTTGTGTGAAAAGGAGAAATGAAATTGGAGTATATACCCATAAAGATCGCCAAAAGTATGACATCTCTAAAATATGATGTATGATTACAGTGTGATTTAATTCATTCTCCTATATACACATCCAGAACTTACACCTTTTGTTAGTTTGCTTTTCTATAACGTACCATGACCAAGGTAGCTTATAGATGGGTTTATTTGTCCTTACAGTTCTGTAGGGAGGCGAGTCTACCACCAACACAGCAGGGAAGCATGGTAGCAAGCAGGCATGGCTGCTGGAATAGCAGAGGTCTCACATCTCAAACCACAAACAGGAAGCAGAGAGTGAACTGGAATACATGCAGCTTTTGAAACCTCAAAGCCCACCCTCCGGTGGCATACTTCTTTCACAAAACCACACCTCCTAAACCTACCCAAACAGCAAGACTACTAGGAACCAAGAATACAAATGCCCATGGTAGATGGTACAACTCATTCAAAGCACCACATACTTCCACAGTGAACTTTATTGCCTTCAGACATGCATCAGTGTGGACAGAAGAAATTGGAAACTCAAATGCTAGGCCAGGATGTCCCCTGCTCCTTCACTACCAGCCCACTGAATCTACCTGTGCTTCAGCCTGCTCAATTATTGCATGGTAGTAAGAATACCTATGTTAATAGGGGCTTGAGAGCCTAGTGAAAATACACTAATGACATTCTTTGATATTGAACAAATTAGAGCACTCTAGAGGCTGAAGAGATGGTTCAGCAGTTAAGAGCACAGGCTACTCTTTCAGAGGCTCTGGATTCAAGTCTCAGTACGCATATGGTAGCTTATAAGGGTCCATAACTTCAGGGGATCTGATAAAAATAAATCTAAAATTATAAGTAAAATTTAAAATTTTGGTTTCTTTTTCTTTTCCTTCCTTTTCTCTTAAGAACCATTTCCATATGGGAATGGATTGGCTCTGAGAGAACTCAATAGAGAACAAGAGAAGTAATTTTGTACCTGTCTCAAGAGGTTGGATTACATTTATTTCAGTTCAATAACCCTATCTGAACACCTAGCACCTGCTGGATTTATCTTTTTTGAATATCAAAGTTTCATTTTTAAGAATAGGCTTGAATTTTGGCTCCTTCCAACAGTATTTAGAGTTAGCTTGTCTCCATACTGTTTATAATCAAGCTTGAGAAAATCTGTTTTGGTGACATCACTGAGTGTGTGCGTGCATACACAAATCATATGCACAGTCTGGCTACGGTGAGACAAATCTGTGTGTCTTTCAAATGACTTCCTTAAGTTATTTCCAAACACAGCTGCCTGTCCTTCCCATGATGCTGACTTAGAAGAATCTGGAATCTAATTGCAGGCATACCTTCTGGTTTATGGAGAAATAGTCATTCCATGCCTCTTGTTAATATCCATGGCTTACCTTGAAGAACATTCTGGGCTCGTGTTAATGGTGCCATGAAAGACTCAAAGGCTGTGGTTAATGTATGGAGGCTCATCATAGCTAATTAATCTTCATTGTTGTAATCAAGTTTCTGTGGGTAATTGGGGCTGATGTTGTAATGCAGTATAAATAAGAAAAGAATGAATCTTTGCATCTTGCCATAACACAGTGGGAGATCAAATTGTGCGAGCATTTCATTTTCGTGAGGGATGAGTACAGGAGACATTGAATGAGACACAGGAAGCTTAAATAGCTTTGGGCTGTCCATTACTCTCCGGGACACAGCTTGCTGACACATCTCTGAACACTTCTTTTTAATATTCTGCTATTGCCCTCCAACATGCACCTGCTAATTTGTAGCCTTAAGTGTTTATAATTGTCAGATAGTCCAGTGAAATTCTTGCTTATAGAGAAGCTAATTTATCTCAGGGCCTGACTGAAAGTCCATCTGCATTTCAATAGCGTAGAATGCCACTGAATAAAATCAGCACCTAAAAAAAAAAGCAGGTTCTCCAAAGTAGTATAGTTAGGTGTCTCTCTCTCTCTTTCTCTCTCTCTTTCTAATAGTGAAACTTCAGAGGAGGGACATTGGCAGTGACTTCTGGAGCAGTTCCTTCATATGTGAGATGGTGGTTATGACACTTGGCCCATCTCAAAGGTTCACTAATGGGCTTGTAATTGGCCGTGAGTTAAGTGCAAAATGCTCGAAAGTTAGAGAAGAGTGGGCCAGAAATGATTTGCTATGTGCATACTGTCAAGAACACCAGGGAGAATGGCAGGAGTTTCCCTGAACGGGCCACGTGGATGGACATAAACACAATCTTCACAACCTTTTCCAGCCAGTAGTGATGTGGGGAAATCAAGTCAGTGACTGTTATGTCGCTCTGACTTCATTATGGTCACATAACCCAGTGACAATTAACTTGAAAGAGAGGAGGGCTTAGTTAGCTCATGGGTCCAGAGACTCCTGGTGGATGTTTTGTTTTGTTTTGCTTTGTTTTACCCCTCCTGGAGGTGCTAAATAGCAATGACAACCACAGAATACAAGGGTGTAGCAACTTTTCACATTATAAACCAATTATCAAAGAGAGAAGTGTTGAATAGATGGCTCAGTGCTTGTGAGCAGGCACTGCTCCTCCAGAGGACCTGGGTTTGGTTCTCACACTCACATCAGATAGTTCACAACTGCCTGTAACTCAACCTCTAGGGGATAAGGCGCCCTCTTCTGGCCTCTGTGAACACTGCACTCACATGTGCATACTTTTTTTTTTTTTTTTAAAAGAAGATACCTGGGTTGGCTGTGGTGGCATACACCAATAAACTCACCACTTGGGAGGCAGAGGCAGGAGGATTTCTGAGGGTTCCAGACCAGCCTGAGCTACAGAGTAAGACCCAGTTTCAAAACCAATCCAAACCAAACCAAACCAAACAATGACAAGGGGGCTGAAGAGAGGAGATGGCATTGGCGAAGTGCTTGCCAAGCTAGCAGGAGGGCCTGAGTTTGGATCCCTAGCACCTACATAAACATCTGGACATGGTGACATGCAAGCCTGATACTGGGGAGGCAGAGTCAGGGGGCCTCTGGGACTTACTGAACTTGCCAAAGACATAGGTGAAAACTAGGCTCAGCAAAAGACCAAAGTGGAGAGCAATATGGAAGACACTCATGTCAACCTTTACCTCCACACACAGTACATACACATGTACACACACAAACTCACACACATGTATATTCATGCACACACAGAAGACAGAGAGACTAGAATTCCATAATTCCCTTGAAGGGGTAGATGATAGGTTCCATACTCCCAAGAGCACTACCCTGGAACCATGTGAATGTTTGGGGGACATTTATCCAAGCGATAGTAGTGATGTATGTATGAACTAGGAAGACATCATACATAGAAAGGTAGGACAGCCTTCAATTTAAAAAAGCTAAGATCATATTACGAGGATAGCTCGATGGCTTTCTTCCTCTCCGTATCTCCAGGCAGAGATCATAGTGTCCTTTAATCTTCTGTAGTAGCCATCACTAGGGTTTTTCCATATATCTTCATGCTGATTGAACACTGTTTCTTCTCAGGCAGAATGGAGTCATTGCTGTCATTTCTTGGCATGGCATTTTCTAACAGAGACGACCTGGATTTAGACTAGCTGGCCTTTCTATTGTTACTGCTTTGTTTGGGGTCCTCATTCCAATCAATGCTTCTGGTTGTACCCTGTTTTCTCTGACGAGAGAAGCAGCCTGCATGTGTGCTCCGGTCACAAGTGCAGTAATGGTGAAGCAGCAGCTATAGAAGGGAAATGGATGGGTGTGGCAGCATGTGCCTGTGATTGCATAGAATGCAGACCGAAGCTGCCTTGCCATCCAGCCTGATCAACTGTTTTCCAGATCCTGGTATGATAGAAAATCACTGACAGTGATGAGGTTTGGGCAAATCAGATGCAATGCAGGGCCTACCCCAGTGGGACAGTTAACAAAACAAACCACTTGCTTTCCAGTTTCCATATTTCTCTAAATTGGCAATTGTTTCTGAGATCAAACATTTTAATGGACAGTAAGTACATTTTGGAAGATGGAAAGTTTAGCGAGTGCCCATGAACTGTCATTTCTTTTTGTCCCTCCTGACCATGTGAGGCCAGTTTTGTGTCACTCTGGGCACCTACACTTTCCAAAGCCAGCTGCCAAACCCTCATGTTAGCCTTAGATTACATGGAATCCTTATCTTTTATTTAGTTCAATAAGAATGGCTTTGAAGTCAATGGAAATCATGACTTCAGGTAAAGGTTAGCACTTATTAGCTGCCAACAAATAGAAGACATTTATTTGGTTGTTACAGTTCTTCATATGTTCTAAAGATTTTTTTTTCTAAAGATTCCTTTTTATTTTTTATCTATGTGTCTGTGTGACGGTGTGCTTCGTGCTTCTCACTAAACTTAGAACTCACTGTTTTTAGATAGGTTTCCTGACAAGCAAGCCCCCAAATTTACCCATCTCCCCCACCCCCTGTCCCCGCCCCTCGCCCCAGTGGTTACAGACTCATGCACACTTAGTTTTTATGTGATTCTTGGGACTTGGACTTCTTAGTTCCTTATGGCTGCAGAACATGCCTCAGAAGCCATCTCCTCAGGCTGGGTTTTCTTTTCCTATGATGCTTTCGTGCCATTTAGGAATGAGGAAAATGTTAGCTTCAGGAAAGTAGTTGCAAGTATTCCTTCTAAGCTTTATTATTATATTTTTGAATAATTCGAGAATTTTAAAATAATTATTGAATGAAAAAAGAAATAAAAAGAAAAGGACATTGTAGTAGTATGCTGGCTGCTGTGGCAGCTCATCAAGGAGACATGGAGGAATTTTCACAAGTGCATACCCTGCCAGACCGCAGCAGAAGGAACCACTATCATGATCAGCATCATCCTGGACAGTGGAACCCAGAGAATCTGAGCTCAGGTGTTTTTATTGATGCAGAACTCCTCGGGTGTTTTACTGATAGCACACGCAGATCATTAGCAATCAACATCCCCCAAACCTGCAGTCCAATACAACACCTGCGGACAAAACCTCAAGACCTAGTCAGCCTCTCACCCACCAGTGTACAAACAAATGTTGTATATATAACTAAAAATAAGCTTCTACAACAGGACATGACTACTCTTAGGTATGGTGGAAAGAAAGTTTATTGTAGATAAAAGAATGAACATAGCCAGAGGCAGAGATATCTGTGAGAGTCCAGGGTGAACCTGACCAGACTGAGCTGCCTGGACATGTGAGGAGAGTGGGGAGGGAAGACAGAAGAGAGGAGAAAGGGGAACCTGGACACCAAGAGGCCAAAAGTGGCCAGAAAGAGAGAGAGAGGGTAACCAAAATGGCAGGATTATATAGGGAAGAACAGCCCAGCTCCCTGGGCTGGAGAGTTCAGGGTAGGGGGCAGGGCATGCAAGCCAGGAGGACCTTGTAACAGGTTGGGACTGAGGGATGCTGGGAGAACCTGGCAGCCAGGTTCACTTTGATATGTTAAATAGGTATCTCAGCCAGCAGTTTGAGACCTAAAACTTATTCTTATTATCTGGTTATTTCAGTTGTTCCTGATCTACTCAGGTGTTTACTCTCTTTTTGATATTAATGTATTTCTAGGCTTTTTCTCCTTTCCCTGTAGGTTATCCCATTTGTCGTATATATATTTTTCCTGACAGTACCTTATGATCCTTTTTATTTTTGTGATATCTGTTGTAATTCCTTCAATTTAAGTTTTGCTTTTATCCATTTGAAACCTTTCTTTTTCTAGCTATTTCTCAATTTTGTTTATTCTTTCAAAAGAATAGTATTTTTGGCTGATTCTTTTTCAGTATTTCCTATAGTCATCATCATGGTTATTTCCTTTTTTTCAGTTTTTTTTCCTTCTTTTTTATTTTCTAGTTCTTTGAACTGTGATGTTAAACCATTGGGGATACTTCTCTTCGACTGTCCCTCCTTCGTCCCCCCTCCATTCTTTCCTCCTCCTTTCACTGTCTTTTTAAATGTAGATATTTACCGCCCTGAGCTTTCATCTTAAAAGAACTCTGTCACTTCTTTCTTTCTTTTTGTTTATTTGTTGTAGACATTGTTTCATGTGAACTGGACAGAAAGTGTGTATTCTGCTGCTGTTGGATGGAAAGTTCTGTACATGTTTGTTGGGCCCATTTGGTCAAAAGTGCAACTTTAATGCAGTAAGGCATTGTCAACTTCTGACTGATTGGTAAATACCTTGTTTTAAGTTGGGTATTGAACTCATCCTACTATTACTGGGCTGTTATCTATCTCTCCTTTGTGTTCATTAATATCTGTTTTATCCACACAGGTGTGCCAGCATTAGGTACATATGCTTTTCTGATAGTTCTATCCTCCTGGTTAATCAATCTTTTTGTTCTTAGTGATCTTCTCTGGCTCTTGTAAAGTTTCTGAGTTGAAGCTACACTTCCACCTGACCAAATAAGCTTCAACTCAGAAACTTTACAAGAGCCAGAGAAGATCACTAAGAACGAAAAGATTGCATGGAATGTCTTCTTCAGCCCATATCTCTCCTAAGACATCTTATAGTGGAGTTTTGTTTTTTTTGTTTGTTTGTTTTTCCATTAAGCCAGTGAGTTTTGGTTAGAGAATTTGGTCCTTTCAATGTTATTAGTATAAGATAAGGACTTACTATTGTCATTTGGTCATTAGCGTCTTCATCAGTTTTACTTTGGAATTTGCTAGTTCTCTGTAACACTAACTTCAAATTATTTATCTTCCTATTCATCTCTGCTGTACTTCTTGTATAGTGTTGACAATATGCTTATTATAAATATGCCTACATAAAACATGCTATTCCTAGAGGCTACTGTTAATACTGATAATTTCTATTATAGTTATGTCCCTCTATATTATGTATTCTTTAATAGATCATTACAGCTTTAGTTATTATTTACTGTTTTGATTTTAGTCTTCATACCATAGGCATGTACGATTTGGAGACCACCATCACTGTAATGGAATATTCTGGATTTGCACCAGTGAGTTTTCTGAATTTATATGTATCCATGATCGTAACTCATGCCTCACCTCTTGAAAATTTACTAAGCATTGCTTGCATGGGAATTCTAGTGGCCATAAAAGAATTTCCGTAGCTTTTCTCCATTTTTTAAAGCAATTTTATCTTTCATTTCGGAAGTATAACTTTGCTGAATATAATATTATTGGGTGTTATTTTTTGTGCTTGTTGTTAATTCTTAAGTATGTTGGATATATTATCTAGTCTCCCCTGGTCTACAAGTCATTCTGAAAAGTTCAGTATATCCTATTGGAGATTTCCTTTTCTTTCCTTCCCCACCTTTTAAAATTCTTTTTGTTATTTAACTGTTAATTTTAAAAAGTGTATAAGTGTTTTGCCTGTATGTATATGTGTGCGCCATGCATCTGGTGTTTGTGGAGGTCATAAGAGGGTATTGGATCCCATGAACTTGAGTTACAGATGACTGTAAGCCACTGTGTGGGAACTGGGAATAAAACCCAGGACCTCCGCAAGAGCAGCAGGCGCTCTTAACCACTGAGCGGTCTTCCAGGCCCTTAACAGTTTTTACGTGCTTTGGGAATGACATATCTGGGCTGACTGTACTTGGGGACCATCCTTCTCATCATTCTGGATGTTCATGCTCCACACAAGGCACAGGGGATTTTCAGGAATTATTTTATTAGATAAGTTTTCTGTCCCTTTCTCTGTGCTTTCTTCTGGTAATTCTATAAGGCAAAGCTTTCTTTGTTCATTGACCAATACCCGTAGGCTGTCTTTACCCCCTTTCATCCTCTTTTTCTTCCCCCCACTCTGAGTTATTTCAAAATACCTATATTCAGGTTCACAGACTTTTTTCTTTTGTTTGTTCTCCTCTGGGGCTGTAATGTACATTATATTGATAAAGTATCATGTTCTGTTTGAGCTTGCTGAGAAGCTGGCTGTAGAAGCAGGATTGCACTTCATCCCATTTCAGGTCCAAGCATATTTGTCTCAAAGTATTTCCCAAGACCTTTTGTTGGGAGCTGGGCTGGCCTCCCCGAAGCAGCTCAAGAGTGAAAACATTGTGCCCTAAAGAATAGCTAGAAACCGATCTATTTCCAACAGATTCCAACAGATGTTACTGTTGCTTATCCCATGATGTAACAAGAGCCTGTAGTGGGAAGAAGCTGGAAGCTCAGCCACATGATGCTGAGCCGTGGAGAGAAAGCTCAATCAAGAATTTTAGCTGTTTGCCTCAGCTTCTCCAGTTGGTTCCTGCTGAGTGTTCTGAGTGCTTGATTTGGTGGTGTTTCTCTATCTGTTGTTCTTTGTTCTTTTATTTGGAAGCCACACTAGACTGTCTCTGTTAACTCTAGTCTGCTGTCTTGTAGGGGCTTCTTCCTCTGTGATTTCTGCTGCATGTTTTGAGCACCTGTCTTGATGTCTATCTATCTATCTATCTATCTATCTATCTATCTATCTATCTATCATCTATCTGTAGTTGTTAACTACAATCTTTTACCCTCAGTTTTGGGAAAGAAAAAGGAAGGATAGAAAGTAATTTTCACTGCTTTTGCAGGCGGCCTTGATATAGGATGAGAGAAGGGTAGAAATCTTCACAGTCTGTTTTAGGCTGTCCTAAGCTTGAAGAGGACTAGCTGACAGTGAGTCAGACTAGAGTCTCAGCTCACCATCGGTAAACTCAATCCCTCCAACCTTTGCTCTTTTAAGTAAGAATTAACACACTTAGATAGACAACCCAACCAACAAACCACTAACCAACACCCACACCAGCTCTTGGATCTTCAGACCTTTTATACCCTAAGCAAAAGTTCCTATAAATCCAAGTGGCACACAATCCCAAGAACAAGCTACAGGTACCAGAATGCCTGCACCCAACCAAATCATAACCACCTGCATCAAGAGCTCCAAATCCAACTCATAAACCTCTAACACACTTGGGGTGGGAACATAAATCTAGTCAAAATGCCATTTTGCATTTTTAAATAAACCAAAATAACAAAAACTTCTTTCAACTGTTCTGCTACATCTATCTATTTATCTATCATCTCTGTCTATCTATCATCTATCTATCTATCATATCTATCTATCTATCATCCATCTATCATCTCTATCTATCTATCATATCTATCTATCATCTATCTATCTATCTATCTATCTATCTATCTAATTATCATCTATCATATCTGTCTATCATCTATCTATCTATCATCTCTATCTATCTATCTATCATCTATCTATCTATCATCTATCTATCATCTGTCAGTCATCTTTTGCTATTCATTCTTTTACTTCAGCTTAACTAGATACTTAAGAAACTCACTCATCCAAAACAGAAAACCCAGCCATCATAAACCACTCTCTGGGCTCTACAGAACAGCTATTAAAGCTCTTATTTGCCTTTAACAATTTTTCTTGATTAAAATTTCAACTCCAAGATTTCTGTTTGGTTCTTGTTAATGACCGCTGTCTGGAATTTCTCATGCAGATTGTGAATTGTTTTTGATATCATTAAATGAGTTATTTGCACACTCTTATATCTTGCCAAGTTTCCTCAAGAGCATAACTTGAAATTCCTTTCCAGGTTAAGTGTAAATTCCATGCGTGCGTGGGAGGCAGTTGTTGACTATTGTGTTCCTTGATTGGCACCGTGCGTCTTCGCCTTTTCCCGTCTTTTGTGGCTCTGCATTGATACCTGTTGTCTCTGTGCCAGGGCTAGCATTTCCAAATCTAACATTATGAATTTCACAGAGGAAATCTATGCCTGCGTATGGGTCTGAGGGTGCTGCTTTGCAGAGTGCGACAGCTCAGGGTGTACGTGAGTACAGTCATGGACGTATAGACTTGTGAAGTGTCTTCCTGTGTGATTAGTATCAGTGATGACTATGAAAATATCGATGATCTAGGCTGCAGAAACCTGTGGTAGTGGCAGTCACTACATAGGCTTTTGGACTTAGGTTTTAGGGCTATGTTTGCTTTTGTCTCCTTGCTGTGAGGCGTATTAGCTGAAGGCGTCTCTTCTGGTGCAGCTTATACATCATCACAGTAGCACTTTTATCCGTGACACAGTTGCTCGGCGTTGTTGGGAGCCAGACACCTGTGCTTCGAGTCTTACAGAACTATTGTAATACTTGGGAGTTGACGTGCGGTTTAATGCATCCAGTTTTCCAACTACATCAAAGATTTTGCTCTGAGGCATGCTTTAATTGCTCGGCTGCAAGAAGCTGGAATGCAGCTGTAATTCTAGACACAAGATATATCAACAATTTGGAATCTGGAAGCAGAAGGACAGAGTGCACCCCAGGCTCTTGGTGGCTTTGGACACTTGAACGGTATGGCACGGTGGTGGCCCAGGCTCTGCGATACTAGGTTTAGCAGCAAGAAACCAGGGAAGGCAAGATGCCACTATGACTTGGTATCTAGGGTGTGGCAAACAGCACTAAGATGTTGTGTAAACATTTTCCCTAGGGAGAGATAAACAAGAGGCTAGCCCCTCCTTATAGGGCTCCAATGACAAGCCAAAGTTATTCCTCCAAAGTCCAACATTGGAGGAATAAAGAACTTACTAACCCAAAAGACTTACTTACCTTACTTACCCAAAAAGACCATACTAACAGGGCATAGGTAAGGGGTTACTTACAGGAGTGTGGGTGTTTCCACAACAGCTATACCACAAAACATGGATAACCATTTCACCATAGCTGCATAAATGGAGTCCCCATGTCAATCAATCTTCTACAGCTTGTATATTGTAGCACCTCCAAGTCTATGAGGTCACATACAATTCAGGTAGAATTATATATACCCTGGACAGGAGGAATAGGAACGAATAGCCAGAATCTCAAGTGAGGGTCCAATGACCTTTCCTACATCCTTCTTCTATGAGCTATCCTTAGGGGTACTGATGCTCTGGGCCAACTTCTGTGGTCTATGGAGCTACCATGGTGATCCATGTAGAACTGACACCTTCCTAGAGACATACTCTCCTACTCTCCCCATGCCTGAGCTAATACAACCCTTTCTACCCTCAGGGATTTAGCACTTCCACCAACCTTTGCAGCCACAGTTTCTGGGGCGGTGTGACATGATGATTCATTCACAAGGAATCAGAGCATTGAACTGTCCACTCTACTCTATAGACAGAACAGGCATAGTGCCCCACCTAACCGGAACTGGAATGGCCCTGCAGTCCAAGTTGCTGAGGTGCCCTGTCTCCCTGTCTCTCTGGTGAGTGGATTAATCATCTGTTGTCCAGCAGCATCTTCTGAGCATAGCAACATCATCTCGTCAGAGCAGCTGTGACTACCTGCTGAAGACCCTCAGTATCAGGCTGGCTCACTCTGGGGATGGCTCAGCAAGGAGTGCCCTTAGATGGGTGCAGAGTCTGAGGACCACAGACTAATTACAAAGCCCGTGGGGACCAGTGCTTTTGATGGGGATGGTTTCCAGGATCTTCTTATTTAGAGACACAAAATATTATACACATCAAATATTTGCTGATAATAAATCGTAAAAAAGATTTATTTTAAAAGAATTCCTTGTTCCGTCTGTAATTTTCTCAGTTATTAGAGACGGAAGCAAAGCTGCACATTAATGAAAAGTGTGTTCTGGTTGATTTTTACACAGAGAATTAAATCTTTCCTGAGTAGTTGACACTGAAGGACATATGTGAGCATCCTCAGTGCATTTTGGAGTTGGTTGATATCTTGGTTTTATAATCATCCATGCTGAGAACACCGCTTGCCGTAAAGACATAGTATGAAATTGCAGACGTGTATTTAAAGCTATTTCAGAAGTCATTGGAAATCCTTTTTAGTCCCAAGTCAGAATTCATTTAAAAATGAACCCCAAGTTGGCGACTCAAACAGCAACTTTTAAAACTCAAACGTTCCAATACAATCCAGCATATGCTAACGTGATACGTACGTGACAAGGAGCAACAACAGGAAAATATTTGTATTTGTATCTGGCAGTTACGCCATTAGGTGTCTCTAAGAGCAGAAATGAACACCGAAATTTATAGCACATAAGAGTCCAGAACCCGAGCTGAGGTGTAGGCTGCAGGGTGTGATGGTGTGCACACTGCACAGTACATGTGTGTGCTCAGAGCCAAGACTGCAGCGAAGCCCTGCGATCCGACACGGGTGAGCGCCGCTAGAAACATCTCGAATTCCTTATGCATTTGATTTTGACTTAGTTTTTAATCACCGTGGGGGTCAGAAACCTGTTGTAGAAGTTCATTTATTAGTTATGTATAAAATCATTGTTTTGTGCAGTGTTGGGTGAGGGGCTGCCTAGGTCTTGGTGTTTTGTATTGTCTGCAGGTGTTGGATTTATGCGGGAGATGTTTGATTGCTCATGATCTGCACGTGCTATCAGTAGAACACCTGAGGAGTTCTGTATCAATAGAAACACCTGAGCAGAGATGTTCAACTTTCCACTGTCCAGTATGGCGCTGGCCAGGATTGTGGTTCCCTCTACTGAAGTCTGGTAGGGTTTGCATCTATGATGAAAACACCTTTCTGTCTTCCTTGGTGAGCCATCCCGCCACCAGCAAACTACTACAGAAACCTGTTATTGTTACCAAAGTTTCCATGCCTCCATTTAGGTCAATGACTCCAATGGGAATCATGGCCTACAATTTAAGACAATGGACTCTTCTTTATCTCTTCCTCAAATGGAGACATGTTCTTCCTGTTTCCAGGTGTATTTGCCTGGAGGATGCTGGAGGATGCTGAGATGGGGGACAGACAGGACAGATAGGACAGATGTTCCCCCTGCTTGCTAGGCAGCAACCCAGGGGGCTTGAACTCTTCAGTACTTCTGATGTGTCCCGGTTTTTTTTCTGTTGTTCTCCTATAGTTATTCTACCAAAATTCAGTTGTTTGCTTCTTGTTTGCGGATTTTAATGGTAGGGACAGATGCTAGAACTTAGTCATCAACCTTGCTGAACTCCTGAGGGACAGACTTTATGGTGCTTTAATTCCTATGAATTCAAAGACAGTAGAAACAAAACAGAATCCAGTTATTTTAACTAGATAGGGGCCAAAGATTTGTGTTGTGAGTGCTTTGACTGAGGCCCATGACCATGAGTTAGACTTCTGGGGATGGATCTGCAAGCTTTTACTCCCCCAGGTGATGCTGAGAAGCTGCAGACGAGAAACTTGAGCATGGAGAAAGTTGGTAACCTCGTTGAATATGGCAGAGGATTTAACTCTCTAGCTCCACCAGCTCCCTTTCTCTTCTGCTTGTCTTTCTGTCACATACACAATGTAAATACAAGCATACACTGAGAAACAGACACATATACACAGTCACACACACAAACACACACGCAGACACACACACACACATGGATACACAGATATGCACACAAATACACACACAGAGACAGACACAGACACATATACACTGCAAACACACACGGAGAAATAGACACAAATACACAAACACACAGGCAGACACAGACACACACACACACACCCTGCAAACATATACACAGAGACAAGAACACAAACACGCACAGACACCACACACAGACATAGACACACCCACTCACACAGAGGCACACCACACACACACAAACACATATTCACACATTGCATACACACATTGTATACACACACACACACACACACACACACACACACACACACCCTCTTTCTACCAGAGAATGCTGTATCAGAAGCAGGAGGCCGGTTGGTGGCTCAACTATTTTCTGGGTCACCTCCTGCCGGCCCCTCAGGTGCTCAGCTTCCTCAGGTGCATCATTAATTTCTGCTTCTTTGCCTTCTTCATCCCTCTTTTCTCCCTGATGTGCAAACATCCCAGCAAATTTGCATATTTGGCTGCAGTCAGAGGCTTTGGACCAGCTTTAGTGACTGTGTTGGAATCATTCCCCAGCCCCTCACTAATCTCATAGACAGGGCCTGGCGGTGGGGGTGGGGTGGGATTTCACCAGTGTCCCCAAGAAGGAGGGAATCGATAGCACTGTCGCTGTTTCCATCTGTCAGAGTGACATGCCAACTGGCTAATGCTGAATTATTGATATTCCTTCCCAAAGCGAGTTAACCAAACAACCCCAAATCAGTGAGAAAGGGGTAGCCAGTCGCAAATGAGGTTAAATCTATTTTGTCGCAGGAACCAGAGGCTGATGGCTGCCTCCAAGACAAATCTGCTTGATTTATGTTACTACTGAGGAGACCTGGGTGCCACAGAGGGGAACGAAACAACAGAACAACAAAATTAGCCTTTTTATCAGAGAGACTTCAGACGGCTCTGCATAGGAGCTGCGCTGACTAGACACCTTCCCTCTGACCCCCAGCAGTGGGTTTCCTATAGAAATAACCAGAAAGGAGGTTCTCTCAGGATCAAAATGAGTATCAAGCTTTCCTTTTGTGACTCTAATTCTTCCATGACCTTGACCTTCAGTTTTGAAGGGGAGGGCTGGGAACAGAAATACCTCAGTGGCCAAATCCTCACTCTAGATTTTCTGTTGGGTACTGAGATTGCAGACAATTAATGAATCTGAGATACGACAAGCCGCTGATTTAACTGACTGGTTTCTTGGGAGAACACAGGCTCACTCAGTCTTGTAAAGTCTATCCATTGGAGAGCATATTATTGTAATTCATTGGATAAACAGCTGCTTTAATTTAAACATAGAGGTACCGAGAGGGGCTTGTCTTGAAATCACGATACTCCAAGCTGCCGGGGCAATAATTAGATGGGAAAGCTGTAGATTCTCACTAATTTGGATGGACCTTTCATTCAAGTTCCTGCTGAGACGCGTGCTCAGAGCAGAATGCAGCAGGATTGACTTCCACGAATTTTAAGCATTCCACAGCATCCCACCTGGCTAGCTTTTCCCACCCATCTTTCCCCAAACCCAGTGAAGTGTTACAAGCACGGGTCTGCAGCGCCATCTAGTGGACAGGAGGAAGGGGTAGGGTGGCGACGATAGGCTGTAACAGTTGAAAGCCAAATTTTGGATATGGGGCAGCCCTCTTGCTCACAGTGGGGTTCTCTGGATCCATTCTGGACATTAAGAAGCACGAGCCTAATACAGGAACTGCCGCTGTGGTCTGGCTAGACCGTTCATTACTGGAGCAGTCAGAGTAGAGGGTCTGACTTCACATCGATCAGGGCATTTTGATCAGTGGGGAAATCAGTGATTAATACACAAACAAAGAGCTATTGATTTCCCAGTGCCATCTCAGTCAGAAAGCGGCGCATCTACTGTTCCTATTAACAACCAGTGTGCTGGGAAGTTAACCACCAGCGACTGTGATCCTGTCTTCAGCAAACAGATCATTAAAAGATGGGAGAACTGGAGCTCTCAGTGGGATGGCTTGACAAGACTGAGAAATTTTAAACAAAGCATGAAACTCATTTGCATTCTGTAGTTAAAAACGAGGGTGGTCATGAATTCACTCTTCATAAGGAACATTTGGAAGATGCATGCTTCCATTCCACGAGGGTTCCTTTGTTTAACAAAAAATGTAATTATTGAAGCTGAGAAGGAAATCAGTAACTGGCAGATGTTTATCAACTGATTGCTCGAGCCACACACTCCTCTATGGGGACAGACATTCCATTCCGTTTGTAGGAGATACTTGGTGTCACATGGTATCACACCAGAGTGCTGCCAAAATCTGTAGCCAAAGTTTCTCTAATTTTAGGTAAATACATGTTAAAGTTACATTGGAATACCAGTAAGGCCTGAGGAATGTTTCTGAAGAGAGACACAATACCCAAACATGTTCAGTTTAGCTGTTGGCTTTTTTATCCCATTTCATTTTAATGGGATTATTTTTATTGATATCATTAATTATGTGGACCTTCAGTGTTATTTCCTTTATGAAAATTATCTTTTAACTAGGCAATTTTAGATTAATGACTATACAATCCTGTAGGACTTGAACCAAGGCCAGCTTACTCCACGGGGTCCAATCAAGGGAAGAATCGATGTTGGATGATACCTGCCTGGATTTCATGCTGTATTCATACAAGGTCAACTATTCAACCAATCGACTCTTGGAAAAGGTTGAAATCTTTTAGGAATCTGATGAACTGAGGGAAGAAGAAAAACAATAGCTCTTCCCCCACCCTGCTGCAGGGACTTGAACTCAGGTTCTTCCCCATATCTCCTTAAGTGCTCAATCGTCAAGGTGCATACCCAGCCCTAATTTTGTTTACCTACTGTTCTGGGTAGGGATAGAAAAAACAAACAAACAAACAAACAAACAAAACCAACCAAGCCAACAAACACCAAGCAACAATAACTCTGGGCACAATCCCTAAAATGTTCTGACTTATGTGGTGTTTCAAATGAGACACAGATATCTGAGGCTTCAAAGCTAACATCCACATATGAGAGATATGCTGGCTAGTTTTATGTCAACTGACACAATCTAGAGTCATCTGAGAGGAGGGACCCTCAATTGAGAAAATGTCCCCATAACGTGGGGCTGTAGACAAGCCCATAGGGCATTTTCTTAGCGCTTGACATGGGAGGGGCCCAGCCCCCAGCCCACTGTGGATGGAGATTCCCCTGACCTAGTGGTCCTGGGTTCTGTAAGAAAGCAGGCTGAGCAATCCGTGGTGAACAAGTCAGTAAGAGCACCTCTCTACGGCTTCTGCATCAGCTCCTGCCAAGTCTCCTTGGCTTCCCTCAATGGACTGCGACTCAGGATGTAGGCCAATTAGAACCTCTCCTCCCCCAACTGCTTTTGATCACAGCAATTGTGACCCTAACCAACACAAGAGAAAGCTGGCAATGTTTTGCTTTTCTAGGTCTGAGTTATCTCGCTCAGAATGATTGTCTCCGGCTCTACCCATTTACCTGTGAATTTCATAATTTTTTTTCTTAACAAATTCCATTGTGTAAATGTACTACATTTTCATTATCAGTTGGTGGGCATGCAGGCCATTTCCATTTTCTGGCTATTGTGGATAGAGCAGGAGGGAAATGGATGAGCAGGTATCTCTATAATACGACATAATGCCCTGTAGGTATATGCCACAGAGTGGTAGAGCTGAATCTATGGAAGATCTGCTTCTGTCTTGCTGAGGAACTTCCACACTGTTTTCCAAAGTAGCTGTACTTGTTTGTGTTACCGCCAACAGTGAGTCCCACCTTCCTCATTCATATCTATGCCAGCCTTTGTCATGTTCCACCAAAATTTATGATTATAATTGTAAAATTCATATATATTTTGACATATGATGTGATGCTATGATACTTGTGTATTATTAAATGGCTATAGTCAAGAAAATTAATGTACCTATCAGCTCATCTACTCATAATTGTTTTTCTGGTAAGAGTACTTAAGATCTACTCTTTTAGCAAGTTTTAAGTACACAATACATTACTAATCACAGTCACCATGCTTTACAGTATATATTTAGAACTTATCCTGGCTGAAACCTGTGTCATTTTGCCACTCTCTCTCCATCACCTTGAATTTTGTTTATTATTTCATTTGGAGACATGGTTGGTAGGTTGTTTTCATGCTTCACACACTGGAGAACCTAAGACAATTATGGCAGTCGACCTATGTGTTAGGCTATCCTTGTCAAAGAGACAGAATTAGGGTAGGTAATCACAGTATACCATGATAGGATCTAGGTCACCAACAGCCTTTAGTAGTTCTTAAATTTGAACATTGAGATACTTGGTCTCACTTGTCAACTTGACTGGATTAAAAGACATCCAGTGGAAGAGTCTGTGTGCCTTAGGGACATCATCTGGCTTCAGTGATGGAGCACTTTCCATCTGGCAGCCCATATGAAAAGCGGGTCCAAGGGAAAAGCAGGCCTTGCAAACTCTTCTTCCTGAGTGTGCTTCTGTTGGTGTTGCTGTCACAATCCTCCACTGACAACAGAATCCAGTGTCTTCTGCCTCTCACTGTGCCCTATATCTAGGGAACTTCTAGGCTTGTAGTACTGGATCAGGATTGCTGAGCTTCTTGGGTTGGGCAGCTACCAGGTTCTCATTCTCTCCAGCTCTAGGGGATCTGACACTCTCTTCTGGGATCTGGGGGTACTTGCCTACATGTGGCATACATACACAAAAGAATATAAATAAATCTGAAATGGGGAGGAAAGCAGATTTAGGGGTTGGTGAGCTATTCAGGGACAGTATAGGGCATGAGTAGGGCAGAGAGAGAAGCCCTAAATTTCAGGCTGCCACAGTTCTAAGGGGCCTTGTGTGTGCGTTTAAGAGTCAGGTTATTGCAATGGTTTTCTGAGGGAGGAATATGATCAGATCTGTTTCTATAATAGGACATTGTCTACCATTTGAAGAGGCAGGACAAGCAGTTAGAGAGCTGCTTCGATGGTCCAGGTGACACCACTAAGGACCTTTAGGGAAGTAGGGATGAAAAGGAAGCAGCAAATGGATTTGAGATTTAGGAGGCAGACACACTGTAGCTAGGGACAACTGTAAACTGTAGAAGGTGAAGGAAAGAGAAGAGCTGAGACTGTGGTCTGGGTTGCAGTACTGGGCCCCTGTGCGAGAGGTCTACGTTAACAGACTATGAGACAGCAGGTGGCTTTCGAAGGAAAATGACTAAATTTGCAAGATTGGACACCAAGAGTTTTTGTTGTTGTTTTAAAGAGAAAATAAAATGAATGAGAATAGGTTGTTAGTACCTGGGTCAAACAGAATGGAAACGATGCATCAGTAATGGAATCGATTCTATACTCGTCCTTCAAATGTTAAGGCTAGCAAAGAGAGACACATCTTTTTCCTCAGTATTTCAATATAGCCAGTTGTGATCATGGTTCAGGTAATCAAGGACACCTAAGAGTTATCCAATCCACTGGGTATATATAGACTTTGTAGAATATCAGTACTTGAAATGGTATAAATCCAGATCCACATATTGAGTGATATAGATTGGGTTGAGTTGAACTACTCAGAGTCCCACAATCTTTTCTTCCTCTGTTCTGGTTTTGTTTCTGCTGTTGTGATGAAATAACCTATCAGAAAATAACATAGGGAAGAAAGGTTTGTTTCAGCTCACAGTTCCAGGTTCCAGTCCGTGGTTGTAGAGAAGTCAGTGCATCAGGACCTTGAGACGGCTGGTTACATCACATCCATTGTTAAGAGCAGATTGAAATGAATGCATGCTTGCTCACTTGTTTACTTGATTGTGCTCAACTCGATCTTTCCATTCTTATATAGTTCCAGACACCCTGCCTAGGGAATGGGGCTGCCCACTTTCAGCTTGGGTTTCCCATATATTCTAAAGCAATCAAGACGTCTCCCACCCCCACCCCCAGAGACATGCTCACAGGCTAACTTATCTGGATGACTAATTTTTTAAGTTTATGTTTAGAATCTCATATATTAGTACTGAGTTTACATCATTTGTACCTCTCTCTCGCCCCTCTACAACTCTTTCTGTGTCCCCTGACTCCCTCTAAAATTCATGACTTCTTCTTCAATTATTATTATTACATGTATATACATGTATATATAAATTCAATCTTAGTTATATTTAGTGTTGCTTATACGTGTATGTGCCGATTGCCGACAATTTGGGATTGGGTAACCTGTCAGGTACACATGGCTGGAGAAGACTAATTCTCCCTCTCTCACCAGACAGTAATTGAAGATAGCTCTGCATACAGAGGTGCAGACTTGTGAGATTTCCCACCTCCACCTTGGCCTCTCAGCCAGTGTTGTCATCATGCAGATCTTGCTTAGGCAGCTAGATTGTTGAGATTTCATGGGGACTGCTTCCCTGTCGTATGGAGTAGTCACCATCTCACAGCAGACATGGAGGTCATCAGGAGGTCATCAGACTCGAGTCTTACCACCTCTCCTGCCATGTTCCCTGAACCCTACAGCACTTCATTCATTGGTATTCTCTTCCTAGGTGATTCTCGATTGTGTCAACTTGATAATGAAAGCTAATACTCCCATCTTTATCAGGTACCTCTTTCCTCTGATACTCACCAGTTAGGTCTCCCCCGATTCCCACAGTACAAGAACGACAGATAAAATGTGAGAAGTCCCAGAAATTCTCACTGACGGGGTCAGATATCAGGCCAGTGGGAGCAGGTGCTGGAATCACTAAGAGAGCTTATTAAAATGAAGAATCTGATTCCCAGGAGTTCTGGAGATTCTGTGTTTCGTTCTAATTTAATTAATTGACCAGTTAATTAAGAGATAAGGTCTCACTTGGTAGCCCAGGCTGACCTTGAATTCATAGCAACTCTGTATTATCTCTACCCTTCAGCCAACCCCAGCATTGTAGACACGAGTCAGCATACTCAGGCGGGATTGTCTGTCTTTTAAATCTACATTAAAATATTGTTTGACAATAAAAATAAAATAAAATAAATTGTTTGACAGTTTCATACCTTTATACAGTGACTTTTATTTGTTTCATGTCCTGCTTTCTCTTCTCTTGTCCCCCTCCCTCTCCCACTCAGTTCTATCTTCTCAGTAAGTCCCTCTCCTTCTTTGGTGTCTCCTTTTGTGTGTGGCTGTCTTAGTTAGGGCTTCTATTGCTGTGATGAAACACTGTGACCAAAAACAGCGTCTTGGATAGGAAAGGGATTATTTGGCTTACATGTCACAGTCCTTCCAAGGAAGGAACTCAAGCAGGAAAGCAACATAGAAGCAGGGGCTGATGCAGAAGCCATGGAGGAGCGGTGCCAAATAGTTTGCTAGCTTGCTCAGCCTACTTTCTTAAAGAACCCAGGACTACCAGCCCACGATGGATAGGGATCTCTCCCACCAGTAATTAAGAAAATGTCCTGCAGCTGGAACTTATGGAGGCATTTTTCTCAACTGAAGTTTCCTCCTTTCAGATGACTCTAGCTTATGTCAAGTTGATAGACAACTAGTAGGCACAATGGCCCACTGGGTTTAATTAGAGTTTCTCTCCTGAGCATGGGTAGAAAGTTATTTAGTAGGACACAGAAAGTTTATTAGTGGCTACAGTACTGAAAAAAAAAATGAGATTCTTCCTCCAGCAATTGTTAATTGCCACTAGTCCTTCAGGGAGGGTGGGGCTTCTCAGGCCTCTCCCTCATTTAGGATGAAATGTTGAAAGGTCCAGTCTTATACAGATAACCACAGATCCAGTGATTTCACAGTGCAGTGGTTAGGTCATACTTAGAAGATACGTTTTTGCTGTACATTTCCCCACCCTCTGGCTCTTATATTTTCCTGTTCCCTTTTCCACAATGTTCATCATGTCTTGGAGGGCTTGATATAGATATATTCTTCAGGGGCTGATCACTGCACCATCACTTATTCTTGGCTCTTTGGTCAGATACAGGTTTCTGTATTAACTGCCACCCACTGCAGCAATAAGCTTCTCTAATGAAGGCTGAGTACAGCACTAATAAATGGGTATAAACATGAGTGACTAGAAAGTAGTTTGGCAACATGATAATTTTGCAAGATAATAGTAAGTTCCCCACTAGGGCCTATGACCTCCCCAGCCATGGACCCTTGACTAGATTTATAGAAGCAGGTACGAATTTCTTCCTATGGAGCAGGCCTCACAGCAGAAAGGAGTTGGTTACGCCTGTAACAGTTATGCCACTATTGCACCAATAGGCACATCTTGCTTGTGAGATCATTACTGTAGTTCTCAGCTGTGTAAGATTGTTGATGACTTTTCTCCCCCACAGTGTGCATCAGCATCTTCTGACACTGGAAAGGCTGGTCTGTAGGGAGGAGGAATCAAGCATCCCTCAATTCTGATATTCCAATGAAATTACATTTACAGTATGCTCTCAAGTTACACTACGTGGTACTGATCTGTGCCACACTGAGTTACAAGATGCTAAGGCACTTTCCACTGCATCATTGAAACAATTGGCTTTGAAACTAGGCTGTGAGAAAATTGCCTCTGTCAGTTATGAGAAAGTTAACTGCTCTGACCATACTTATGTCCATTGCTTGGACACTGGAGTACCTTCCTAATTGCTTTAAATCTTGATTAAGTTTCTTTTATGACAATACTGTACTCATAAGTCTGATGATACCACTGTGCATCCTGGCCTTTCAGGGCAGCTCTCATAGTCAGAGGATACTTCAGGGGCTGTTTGGGTCTTAAGATTAACCAATTTGATTAAAATTATGAATGCAAACATTTTTCCAGCTCTGACTCAAGCAGAGGTCTGTGTTTGAGTCTCAGCTTTGATATTCACTAAGTGTATAGCCTTGAGTGCTCACATGTTCTTGGACATGTAGACACTGAATTGCTGGTTCTTTAGAGCTGTGTGTAGGTGTCAATATTATCCCTAGCTAAATGCTTCTGGTAATTGGAAAAGGCAGTTATCAAAGGGGGAGACGCCTGATGGGGAATGTCTGAAGGACTCGCCTGGAGGATTCTTCTTTAGCTGTTTCTCCTGGGATTCTGGGAAGATAAAAGTAAAGGGATGGCCAGGCTGCCTCGAAGTTTACGGAGCAACTGAAGCAATAGCTAAGAAGGACAATAACTAACATTTATTGAGCTATTTCTATGCATTAGGAGAATTCTGTCTTGCCTTTTAGATTTGAATCACACAAAGGCCATAAGCGAAATACTTTTACCAACCTCCCGCACTTGTCTCAACTCACTCACAAGGACGTATTTGTACGCCAACAGCTTATCAAACAGGGGGACTTGGCTCTCCACCGTGAGCATCTAGTGGCTCTCAGTAACACAGCCAGTTTTATTTTGTAGGCAACTGGAACTCAAACGCATTTTGAAAAGCTCTCGGTGGACACATCACAATGATTGGAACCCATTCTTCCAATCATGTGCTCTCCAGTACCCCACAAAACAAACGATGCAGAGAAACCGAGACATTTTGACAAGCTTCACTTTGACAATGGGAACCAACAGCACTCCCAAACCCCTTCTGTTTTTCCACTGCATACTAATCCCAGAATTTATCAGTTTGAATAGATTCCCTGAAGAGTAACTCTTGACTTAAGCATTCACTCTCCATTCTTCAGGGGAAATTTCCATAGCCTGCATTAATAATCATAAGAATCCAGAAGCAGTGTTACCCAGAGCACGCAGAAGACCATCCTGTTCTCTCACACAGAACAAGTTGTTAATGAACTGATAAAATAGGACCTTGAAAAAATTCAAAATTTACAGCATATTCCTTGTCTTTTAGACATTTTCTCAACTGATGACTCTAATAATGTACCCCAGAAGCATTTATTATGATATTAAGCAGACAAGAAAAATACTGGTGAGAGAGAACTGGCTATGCAGAGTTTCTGCTTTAATAGCAGGCTGGATGCAGGGCAGGCTTCTTGGACATGTGATGTGTGCTCAGAAAGGCCCTATAATGGAGTTAATGCTTGGCTGTCATCAACATGGGACCCTTAATAGATAGCTTTATTGTTTAACTTGCCTTTTGTAAATTAAGATAGCAATTTGCAAATCAGATTATAAATTTAATAAGAAAGACATACATATGTATCTTAATTTTGTAAATTACAAAACTTATAAAATTAAGGTACATATGTATGCATCTACTGATCATCCATCTTACCTATTCGCCCACTTCTACGAAGGTCTGCATCTTATCAGTCAGTCTTATCTCTCTGTCTCTGTCTGTCTATCTATCTATCTATCCATCTATCTATCTATCATCCGTCCATCCATTCATCCATCCATCTTTAAATGTCAGAAAACACTGAATGGGAATGAACAACGAATGAAAAATTACCAGTACGAACATCCCTAAAAAGCCATGTTTTCCTTTTGAACCAGTGTGTATGTGTTGGGGGTGGGGGAGACAACCGCTTTCTCAGAGGTATGAATGATCAAGTATCTAACGCATACGCTTCTCACTCATACGCTTCTCTGTGTGAGTCAATCACTTACAGAGACGTTAATGACGTAAAGAAAGGGAGAAATGGGGCAGCCCACATTTTCTTTTCCTTTCAGTCTGCCTTTACTGGCCATGAAGCTGAAGGCAAAGGGTATTGATAGAATGATAAAATGCGTGCCTATTAGAAAGTAAAACGAAGCAGTTAATTCTGCATGGTATTTCCACTGTTTTGGTAAGAGTAAAACACATATATGTGCCTGGGCTTCAAGATATGAATTGTATATTATCACAATTCTGTGAGTTAAATGCATCTAAAATGCAATATAAAGGCAACTTTTAAAACTCACACTGATAATTTAAAGGTGGAATCTTTCCTAACTTAGACTGTCATTCCATAGCCAACATAAATCACCATGACAAGCTGAGGGAGCCTCAGAGGGACAGAGCTGTGTGCTCTACCCTACCTCTCCCAGTGGAACATCCTCCTGCTTTACTGAGTGAGGGGCCCTGCATATTCTTACACTGGGCTTCACGAATTGTGTAACAGGCCCAGATCGGAGAGACTCTATCTGTGCACTCACACAGCAATGGTCAAGTTGCTTTCTTCACTTTCCTCTCCACCCTGCTAGTCCAGGTTTTTCTGTTCAACCACACTTAGCTGTGAAGTTGCTTCTGCCGTATCGTGGAAGCATCCTGATGATGATGGAAGTGCATGATGTGGGTGTCAGGGTCTGACCGCCTGGCTTCCACTTCTCAGCTCGGTGGAGTAAGAGCACCCAGCCTTCCTGGGCTCCTCTAGTTACAGATCTACTGCGAGGTCCAATGCGAGAATGCTCAGGGCACCTGCTGTGCACACTCAGGATTGTGTGTGACCTTCCCTACATCCCTCCTGCCTGGGTTGGACTTTGAGCCGCGATATAAACTCTGACTCTCTACTGACCCCCTGATTTTAGGTTTTGGGGTTTACTATAAGCAATGATTGCTTTATTTGTAAAAAAAAGAAAATTACTTCAAAAACAGGTCATATACAGGTCCCAGCTGTAAAAAAGTAACAAAAGACACAAAAGAGTTTAGAATGGAAAGTAAGAACTTCTAGCCCTTGCCTTTAATTCACTTTTATTCATTCCTGCAACTACTGTGGCAGATTCATGATCTCCTGCGCCACTCAGAGCAGAACAGTGACTGCACGAAGAACTCCAGTGGGTGGATTGTTGACATCATGAAATGACGTAATAGTCATCCCCAAGCAGCCGCCCTTTCAACTCCAACACTTGCAGGAATGAAAGACGCAACATAGTGTGGCTTATGCTAGGATATTGGTTCCTATAGAGTGCTGAGTGTGTTGTTGACATGGGCACAGTCATGTCAAGGACTCTACTGCCTCAGACCCATGGCGATGGCGAAGCCTTCCCTGGGTGAGGCTCAGGGAAAGGACAAAGTCCAGATCTTAATAGTGTGTGAAGAGAACATCCATTACAGCTACCCCACATCCTCTACAGAGACTGTTTCTATGGAGGCTAGCTAACCCTGTTTTCTAGTTCAGTTGTATGCAATAACCCGCCTCCTTGTTTATCTGTATGTAATACCCCATTTCCTTGTGTGCAAAAACCCTTCCTCTCCGGGGTGCTGTGGCTTCTCTATCTAGCCCACACAATCCCAGCTTTTCTTTGTATCCGTGTATTTGTCATTTCTTCATCCCTTTGATGCCCCACTTAGGCAAGTGTCTGGAACTGTGCAGAGGGAGGTAGATTATGATGAGGAAGAATGGAGAGAAAATAAGCTGAGTAAGACTAGGAATTAGTTAAGGACGACAGAGAAAGAACAGAGGAAAGTAAACAGAAGAGTGGAGAATCGAGACATTGTTAGGGTAAATGGAGCTTAAATATTATTAAAGCTATTGAACATTGTGATTATGAAGTATATGGGCAGGGGGGAGCTGAAGAGATGGCTCACTGGTTTTCCCAGCTAGTTTTTATGTCAACTTGACACAAGCTGAAGTCAGTCATCTGAAAGAAATAAACCTTAATTAAGAAATTGCCTCCATAAAGTTTGGCTGTAGGCAGCCAATCCTGCTGCCTACAGTGATCGGTGGGTGGTGCCATGGGATCTGTAAGGAAGCAGGCTGATCAGGCAGGCTGTAAGCAGCACTCTTCTATGTTCCTGGCCAGTTTGAGTTTCTGGCTTCCCTCTGTAGACTGTGATTCAGGATACGTAAGCTAAATAAACCCTTTCCTCCAAAAGGTGCTTTGGTTATGGTGTTTTGTCAGAGCAAAAGTAGCCCTAACCGAGACAGTGGTTAAGATCATGTGCTGCTCTTACTGAAAATCTGAGTTTGGTTCCCAGTATCCCTGGCAGGTGGCTGACACCTCTAACTCCAGTTCCAGGGGGATCTGACACCCTTTTTCTAAACTCTAAACCCATGTGGTCACCACATGGACACACAATTAAAAATAATAATAAAAATAAATCTTGAAAAAGAAGTGTATAGGATGGGGGAGAGATGGAGGAAGGAAGGAAGAATGAGAGGGACAGTATACAGGTCATGGGTATCGTGAAATAGTAGAGGGAGCACAATGGAAGTCCTGAAACACAACACTGACCTAACCATGCTATATAAAAACTAAAACAGAACAACGGATCATTCATGCAGGGGTGGAGATAAAAGAGAAACAAGCAAAATAAAGTAAAAGGAAAGATAATTTTGTCATTAGCCAGTGTCTCTTGGTTGCCAATAACTCCAGGCAATGTTCCTCTGATCCCTTAGTTGTTGTGTGGATTTAATTCTGCTGGGACATGTCTCCTGTTCCATCTGTTGAACTAGGTTGGTCAATCTGCGGTATCGTAGAGACTAAGCAGGCTGCCTTTGTGAATGAACTTGTGTCTTAGCGTCAGTGGGAACCTGCCCCCCACCCCCCGGAATTTTCCAGCCCTCGGGATGGGGTGTCTCTTTATGATACTTCTTACCTGGTTAAAAAAATGTTTCCTGAGAGCACTTGGCTGTCCCCTGTTTCCTGGGTAGATTTCAGTGTCTGAGGTTCTGTGTGTACCTTTGTACCAGGCGTTTGTGTCTTGCCAGCACTCAGATAGCTTGTGCCTATGAACTTAGCTTGAGTGTGCCTGTTCCACTGAGGTTCAGTTCAGGAGGATGTATTAAAACAACAACAGCAACAAGCAAACAACATGTGTACGTAAATGCTTTTATTACACTTATTTATTTGTGGTTAGCATGTGCGTGGAGGACAGAGGACAACTTGCAGGAATCAAGTTGCAGGAATCAAATTTTTCTCCTATTGCATGGGTTCCCAAGGATTAAACTCAGATGGTTAGGTTTAGAGGGAAGTATTTTAATACACTGAACCATCTTGCCAGTCCTAAACCATGTTTTTAAAAGTCAATACAAAGTGAAAATAGTGTTAAAAATAAACCTTAAAAAGTAAAACAAGCTGAGCAGTGATGGCACCTGCCTTTAAACCCAGCACTCGGGAGGCAGAGGTGGGCTGATCTCTGTGAGTTCAAGGCCAGCCTGGTCTACAGAGTTAATTCCAGGACAGCCAGGGCTACAACAGAGAAAGCCTGTGTTGAAACACAAAAACAGACAAACAAACAAAAAGTTATATAGAGACTGCTGGTTATACTAATGGGGGTGGGGCTAGTCAGACGAACCTGTGTGTCTTTCTTGTGATCTATGCTGGTGCTAAGCCTGTATGGGGAAAGTATCTGGTGTCTACCACACTTCAGTAGCATCCCTTCTTTGTGTACCAGGGGCCTCTGCTGGCCAAACTTAGCATTGCATCCTCTCAGCAGAACCAGTTAGTTATCTCAGATCCCTACTCGCCCCACCCCTGCAATTGGCTAATGTTCTAGCCAAGAGTGTAGTCTGAAATCATCTAGGCAGAGGACTTGGCATCATGCTTTTTTTTTTTTAAATAGACATTTTTCTTAGACTATGATATTACATTCTTTTTCTCACCTCTGAATCCTTCCCTGCACTCCCTGTTCTCTTTCAATTTCATTGTCTATTTTTCTTTAATTGTTTATATATATATATATATATATATATATATATATATATATATATCCTTCTCAATCTGTCTGTTTAATGTTACTGGTGGTATGGATCTGTTTTCAGGACTGACCACTTGACATTGGATATCCAAACAACTGCCACTTCACTAAACAAGCACAATCCACTAAGTACACTCTAAATATCTGTCCTTCTACCCACAGGTAAGTGCAGTCCTCACCCCTCAGCAAGGACACTTCTTTTTGAAATGGACAGAGACACCTACAGAAAACCACAATCAAAATGTAGAGTTGTGGAGCCCAGTCTGGACGGATACAACTATGACATAATTCTTGTACCTAAGGCTCAGGAATCATTGTGGAGAGGGAGTGGAAAGGTTGTTAGAGAAGCAACAACGGGAAGTCTGCCACGAAATTGTGTGTCCTAGAAATGCCAGATGCTACACCCAAGAAGTCTTACCAACATGGCTGCCTAAACATGACCTGAACAGGGACAATACACGTGGATGGGGGACAGTTCAGGAGTCCTCAACCCTACACAAGGAATTAGAGGCAACCAAAGAATGCTGAGAGCTGGTGTTGCGTTTTGAAGATCTCTGAAGAATTACATGCTGTGGGTGTGAAGCCAGCCATTCAGCATATTTTGCCAGAGAGCAGTGAGAGGCAGATAGATAGGCTGCTCCAGAGATCGACCCAGCTGCTGACCTCAGGTTCATGGCTGTCAGACTCAGAGCTACTCTCAGTGGATGAGATTTGCTCCCAGCCACTGATGCAGGGCTCTGTCCTGTAGGCACCTCACTGTCTGAGCTGAGCCTCCCGCTTTCTGCACATTTTCTTTTGTCAGCGTTCTATCCAACTGCTCTCCAGGGCTGCTCGAGGGCTGCCTCTCACCCTAGGGTTGTGGCAGGTTAAATTCAGGGTTCCTACTTGGAGGTGTTCCCTGTTTTCTGTTCCTCGGTGCATCTTAGCTCCAAACAACAGGTGCTCCCCCACCCCCGGGAATGGTGCCTACCTAACTCCTAACTCCGTCTGAGTCACACAGTAACTAAAACAGGATTCTTTCTCATGAAATCCTACTGCGAGAGAGGAAGCAGTGTCTTCAAACCAACAAATAGTATCACACATGAAACAATCACCTGCATCCTTGCAATGCAGGACCAAGCTGAGGGCTTGGTCTGAGGCTGGGACATTCAGTACAACCTTACCAGGAACACCTAGCCTTGTTTCAGGTGAGGCGTCTGCTTGTCCTGCATTCAGTCAGGCTTACTTTTTTCTTTCTCTCTCTCCCTTTCTCCATCTCCTTCCTCTCCTCCCTTCTTCCCTTCCTCCCTCCTCCTTTCCTTCCTTCCTCCTTTCCTTCCTTCCTTCCTTCCTTCCTTCCTTCCTTCCTTCCTTCCTTCCTTCCTTCCTTCCTTCCTTCCTTCCTTCCTTCTTTCCTCCCTCCCTCCCTCCCTCCCTTCCCTTTGTTTTTCTACCTTTTCCTCTGCAGTTTTCAGGTATTGCGTGGTTACCTTTGAGAATTTCCTAAGTCCTTCCTCTCTTTGAATTTTGCATCTTTCTCTTACCGTGACTTTCCCTTTAATCTGTGTAGGCAGTTCCTTGTCTGCCATCTTACCTGGGAATTGGGTTTCATTTTTCAAGGCAGGAGAAGGGTTGTGACCACACTTTTGTGACTTGTATGTGCTGCTGTTATCCTTTCCAGCTGTGTGACCTCAGCTTTCCACTGCCCTTGTTGTAATTTACTATGGATGGTTCTTAATTTTAAATTTGTTTAATATCCCAGTCTTGAACTTTATACCTTTTGTGGTTGCTTATTAAATCCTGGCCCTGCTCAGATATAAAAGGCAAACTCTTACTTTACTTCTAAACGTTTTTATAGTTCTGCCTTTTGTGTTTAAGCCTTTAATCTGACTGGAATTGCATTTTCATGTAGTATGAGGTGGGAATCAATTTCATGTATATTTTATGGATGACTAATTGACCCATTTTATCTTTGCTTTGCAATTTATTAAATACTTTCTCCTTTCTGTTTCTGTGTTGAGTCCAGTTTTCTCAGACATGTCTACTGCGGGCTCTCTGTTCTGTCTAGTTACCAACTTGTCTGTACTTGTTCCAATTCTATCCCATCTTAATTTAACCTAATTAGTATAATTCCATGATGAATCTTTGTATCTCGTGGAACCAATTTCTCCACCTGTTCTTTTCCATAAAAATTTGAGGATTTTTAAGTCTTAGGAAAATACAGTTTGGATTTTGATTAGAATTACAACTTGTCAATTGGTAAGGATTTAAAAATATCATCTTCCTAGTTAATCATATGTACTTTCTTCTAATTTAAAAATAAACTTCTATAGTTTCCTTCCTGGTGGCCTTTTGTGTGTTCAGATTTTCCTGTATACAATTATATCTTTGTTGTTATTGAGAAACGGGATCTTTAGAAACTCTTGCTACTTATAGCCCGAGAGTAGAAAAGCATTTGACTTTTTTAATATTGGCGGGAAGCTCTGTGTGTTACAATCTTCCTTGTTTTCCGTGAAGAGAACGGTGCTATTTAGAAATAAGGATAGATTTGTTTTTTCGTAATGACTTTCATAAATATTGAATAAAAGTGATGACAGCGGGTATTCATGTCTTTTTTTGTTTGTTTGTTTTTGAGACAAGGTCTTAGGTATTTCAGGCTGTCCTTAAACTCACTCTATAGGTAAGCATGACCTTGAACTTCAGGTCTTCTGTCTTCTCTGCTAGAATGCTGGGATTGCAGGTGTCCACCACCATGTCCAGTTTATGCAGTGCTGGGAATTGAACCCAGGTCTTGACACTAGGTAAGCACTCTACCAGCTAAGCTATACCCCCATCCCCTCGATCCCAATCTTAAACAGAACTGTTTCAATATGCCAGAATAAAGTTTCTCTTTGCATATACCATGAATGAATATGTGGTTTAACTCTCTGGCACTATGCCTAAGTGTTGGAAATAAAACCGCTTTAAAAGGAGGAAAGCTTTATCTTAGCTCATGTTTTAAAATTTCCCGTTAGTTGTTTATATCACTTTGGACCTGTGGGGAAGTGGAATACGGCGGCAAAGAGTGTGTTGTAATGGGAACCGATCCCCATGGCAGCTGGGAGCAAAGAGAGGCAGAATGGGGCTGGGGGACATACTCCCTTTATTTTTTAAGATTTACTTTACCCTTAGCTATATGTGTGTGCTTGTGTGGGTGCTATGTGTGTAGGTATCAACAGAGACTAGCAGTGGGCGTCAGATCCTCTGGAGCTAGAGTGACAGGTGGTTGGGCATCACTGGGTGCTGGGATCTGAACTCAGTGTTCAACCACTACGTAACTCTCCAGTGCCTCCATGTCCCTCTGGAGGCAGACACTCGCAGATCTAACTTCCCTCTGCTAGGCCCCATTTTGTAAAGGTTCTATCTTCTCCCAGTAGGACCATAGGCTGTGCCCATGACTTCGATATGCTGTTTTCTATTCTCTTGTCAAGATAGATCTATATTTAATCTTCAATATCCCCTATATCTCCTCTCTTCCCTTTTGGCGTTTCCCACAGCTCTGTTGACATTAGATTGTGTTTACCTTTATACACATTCTATTTCCTAATTCAGTGTGCTGTTTTCATTCTGGTCCAGGAAAGATCAGGTGTTCACTGCGCTATAATCCTTTTAAGCATTTATCATTCTTTTCTCTTTAATTTCATTTGTTACATCATGAGAACTGTCTTTATTTCAGCATTTGAATTTTGCTCCTCATGGTTCCTGTATTTGTTTTAGGTTTGCTCTAAGAACTGAGCTCAGGGCTTTCTTGCAGCCTATCCCTGGGAGCCTTGTCATCAGATCTGATGAGCTGCTATGTGTCTTATAGTAGTTTCCTCATTTGAACAAGAATTGGAGGGATATGAGCTCTTGGACCTTGTCCTCTCAATCCTATTCCACAAGCAGACTACTAGATACATTTATGGCTCATCTGTGGGATTCTTTATCCATAACCACATTCTAGAATTTTCTTTGTGCCAAGTAAGATTGGAGTAACCTCCTGCAGCCCCTCCCCCATGTATCATTCTTCTTATCCTATCCAAGGAACTGTAGACTTCGCCTCTCAGAGAGTGCTGCTTACTTCAGAGAACTATGTCTGTCTCTGGGTTTGAGCTTTTTCGCATTGTCCAGGGTGACCAGACCATACCTGACAGGTCTTCCTTTAATAGGACAGATAGAGTTGGCATTCTTGTCCTTCCCACTCCCTATTGCCTTCAGGTGGCATTCATAGGAGAGGGGAAAGGTGCCACTTCTACTTGGTCCTTTAAAAGCTTTGCAATGGGCCTTTCACTCGTCATTGGGATGATTAGATTCTGAGCCCACCTCCTACTACTCCATCTCCCTTTCTAGGCTTGTTTCATTGTTCTAGATCAAGACTGCCTGCTGGATGGAACAGGCAATACCTCTGGATACTGGTGAGTGATGGAAGAATGTACCAGTGCTTTTGGATACCCTTGGGAGATCCTACCTATCTACTGTAATTTTTCTGTGGAATTGAAATTACTGTTCTTTTATATGGAGCAGGAGAAGAGTTTGCAGCTTTATCTTGAGGAGCTGCACCCCATCCCCAACCCCTACTTCCCTTCACTCTCTGGTAATTTCCTACACTGTCACACCCTAGTTGCCACCTTTATTCTAGTGATTTTCTTGGGTGAGTATATATGGATTCTTTCCAGAACTGATCTTAGTACATTCAAGACTATGTGTACATTTCTCCTGTATGGAGCCACAGTCTACAAGCACAAAGGTAATCGAGGCTTTTCTGGATCTACAAGACAGCTCAAGGCAACAGGAAGGATGCTGGCCAGGCTGATGGGAGATTAGGCTGTGTTTACACATGTATGGACTTTTAAAAACAAACCTTTTATTCCGGTGCGCTGCTGCTTGTGTGTGTTAGGGAGAACTGGGAAAGGAAGGAGCACAGGATGTTTCTCTCACCGATGAGTGCTAGAATGTAGTACTGATGGACACAGGCTCTAGGCCCCAGATCCCTGCTTCAAACCTCCCCAAACACAGTCTTACACAGTTTCTCAATTGCCCTGTGCCTCAGTTTCTTCTTCTGACGCTTTTCTGATCGAGCTATCCAGATACGCCTGGTTTTGTTTTCTGTTAAAAGGGAAGAGACATCACTTCCTAATGTCTTTTTTGAGGGATGCAGTCATATGTAAAGTCCGTGATGAGGATTACCTAGGAAATGCATATTGCTGTTCTTAGAGGGCCAAATCTCTTTAACTGAAACACTAAGGAGGCAGGTCCAGTTCTTAGTACTGAGACTCAAGGACATTGCTTAGGTGGGGTCCATTTGCAAATGGTGTCACACAGATCTGATGGGCCACAGGGAGGGAAACGAAGTTACAGGTACCTTCCTTGCCAGGCAGTCTCTGAAAGCACCGCGGTCTACCATGAAACGGCACTTGCTCCCTTGACTGGCATAACTCTTGCCCTTCACATCTCAGTTTTGCACATTTTCCTTGCTGCCCTTTTTAACAATCCTAGGAGAGGTGCTTCATCATTATAATTTCGCAAACGGGGCTTCCATAGCAAAGCAGCTTTGCCAAGGTTATGCTACTGGTAAGGCACAGCAATTAGGCTCCGGTCCAAGTTTTCCCTCTGCTCTTCCCCATTTGACTGAATTGGAGCGATATGGAGCTTGTTCCCAACAGCTTCTAAGATATGCTGGGTGTTTCTCAGATGTTTGGGTTGTCAATATCAGTTCCTAAGAGCAGAGACTCGAAGACCCAGAGATTCTGAGGCTTGGAAAGGAGGCTAAGAATTTGGTACTTTCTTAGGATTTCAGTGTGAGTCTCACTGCATTCGGCTGCTGTTCTTTTGTGTAGCATTATCTCACTTCTGTTTCACTGAGCATAGACAGGTGAGTGTTTCTGAGTAGCCCAGGGAACTTCACTTTTGAGGGACCAGCAGTCAGCAAAACCATCCCTGCCCTCATGGGGTTCAGAGACAGAAGCGAGAAATGGACAATTTCATGGCCAGGTCCACACAGGGTGATGAAATTGTCACACTGATCCAGCGAACAGCCCATCTCAGTCCTGTTCCTTGTGTGTTTCTGTTTGTCTGGTGTTTGGTACAAACCCATTATGAGAGACGGATCGTCGATTTAGAGATGGATCATCTGTTTATGCTCTTGAAGGTCTCATATTAGGCCTGGAAAGAGATCACATGCAGTTTCTATAAGCTTAGCCCAGAAAATACATTTGTGAAATTTCTCCTCCCCTTTGCATATGTCCACCTGTCTTTCCTTACCGCCATAAAATATACTAAATATTTTCCCACGGTCATTTCATATAAAACATGAGATGATTGCATGCTTAGTCGGTGACTTGTTGGAGCTGAAGAGATGACTCACTGGTTAAGAGCCTGCACTGCTCTTCCAGAGGACTCGAGTTCATTTCCCAGCACCCATGCAGGGAAACTCACAACCACCTGCAACTGCAGCTTTGAGATTCTGACGCTTCTGGACTTAACATGCACAGGATCCCCCTCCATAATTAAAGATAATACAAATAAACCTTGAAAACACCAGTGACTTGTTACCTCCTAAGTACATTTGCTTACCTGTACCACTGAATTCTCACAGTGGCTTAGTGAGGTAAGTGAGAACCCTTTTCTGATTTGTAGGGAGGAGGCACAGGTTCGGGGACATTTTGTCCTGACCGTTACAACTTAGCTGGTCACTAGCAGGATGGGAAGTGAGCCCCACTCTCTGACTCCCATTCAGTTCGTTATGTAGCATTGCTCAGCAACACAGACCAGCAAACTTTGGGTAAGGCTACATAGATAGAAATGCCAGGCTAAGGCTTCCACCACACAAATATGAGAATCCAGCTGTATTTTTTGTGGCAGTACTGATCAATGACCTGCTCTGCCCAGTCCTTTAAAGATGTTTTGAATATTAATGGCGGTGAGCTAAGCAAATTACAGGGCAGAGAGCAGCAAATACAGTGGTCCCATTAAACATGAACAAAATGACCACTTTTTGAAATCTGTTTATGGGTCTCATAGAGACACACACAGATGGATGCAAGGAGGCCCAAAACCAGCAGCTTACTTTAGCAATCCATCAAGAAAAACTCACCTCAGATAGACTGTGGCTTCTAACAGGGAAAGATTAAATGTCAGTACCCCGTCTATCAGTCTTCTTCTCTTACCAGTTTTGACCTTTGACCTTCATAACATAGTAGTTAGTAATTATTGTGGTTTTTTTTTTAAAAGTGGATGAGTTTTTTTTTCCTTGTTTTGTACGATCATTTTTATTTGGACACATAAAATATACTATATGGCTTTCTACTAGGTTTATGGGAGCTATGTGTAAATGCTGGAGATGATGCTGATTAGCAGCACAATTACTCAGTTGGCAGATTCTTTGGTGTATCTGTTAATTTAAGGTGTTATTACATTTATTTGTGTGTGTGAACATTTTCCCACATGGAGGTGAGAAAACAAGTTGCAGGGGTCAGTTTTCTTCTTCCCATCACATAGAGTCAGGGATTGAATTGAGGTCATTAGGCTTGTCAGCAAGCACCTTTATTCTTTATTGGCTGGGACATCTCACCAACCTTCATCGGAGTATTTAAAAGTACAGTCCTGAGTTGGGCAGTGGTGGCACTCGGTTTTAATCCCAGCACTCGGGAGGCAGAGGCAGGCAGATCTCTGAGTTCGAGGCCAGCCTGATCTATAGAGCAAGTTCCTGGACAGCCAAGGCTACACATAAAAACCTGTCTCTGAAAGCCAATAAGTAAACAAACAAACAAACCCACAAAATGAAGATACAGTCCCAGTTGGGTGTGGTGGTGCTGTCTTTAGTCCTATCATTTGGGAGGCAGAGACAGGCAAATCTCTGTGGATTTGAGGCCCTCTTGGTATACACAGCAACTTCCAGGCCAGCCAAGGCTACTTAGTGAGACCCTGTCCCAGAAAACCAAACAAACCAACAAACAATAAAAAAGATACAGTCCCAGAGTAAATGCTGTGCAAGTCATGGCCTCAGCTGTCTCTAAATATTCTCATTGCCAACCAACTGGCTGAACGTGGAGAGTGAGTGATTCGCTGGCTTTGTATAAAGTAGCTTTATGAAAATCAATAGAGTGATTATAATTATCAAGTGTATTACTGCAGCAATATTAAGGACCATAAATCAAACGTGTCAGCTGAAGAATAACGATGATACTGTGTACACACAAGAAGCCTGATATCATCTGAGGAAGCGGCCAGATTCCATTCCCAGGCTTTCTGGGTACTGAAAACAAACGGCTTCTCTTTGTGCAGTTTGTCACAAGCCTTACAAAGCAAAATACACCATTTTGTAATCGCTGACAGACAGTTGGAAGGGAGAAGAAATCCAATCATGCTGAAAGATTTGGCTGGAATTGTCTCCAATGAAATGCCAGGAGTTCATTTGTCAAAGCTGCATACTCCCACATAGCACAGGCGAGCAGGGGCCGTTCCAGAACTGCTAAGGGCCGGATATGCTAATTAATTTGTGTCTTAGAATGATAGAGTTGGTTAGTCTGCAGAAAACACTGACTGCTCACCGTCTGCCCATACTCCTTTCCCAATGCCTGTGAGTCCCGCATGTTCGGGCCCATGAAGCTTTCCCTCCTGGAGTAGCACATTCTATTAAGAGGCCAGTTTTGATGGGTAGATCAATCTCTTTAGAGCTGTAAGGCACAGTATCTGAAGATCGCCATCATACAGATAAAACCCAAGTCTTCTCTTACCCAAGGTAAACACCATTAGCCGTCTCTCATATTTCACAATTCCAAGCTCTATTGCTTTGCTGTTTGGGCTTCAGCAGACATGTGCCAGAACCCATCCCTTTCTTGAAGAGTAGTACCTGCACAGGGAAGGGACCAGTGCAGGACACAGGAGAGCCAACGTCTTCCTAATTTCTAGTATTTCATTTCGTGTGACTTATCAGTTCCTCTAGTTCCCATATCCTATTCTACTAATTCATTCGTCCTGTGCTTACTAGGCTTTCAATATGTGCCAGGCACGGTACTGTATATAAGTTGTGGTTTATGTAACAGGTTGGTAATTGCAACCTGTTGGTTCCCTTTTCGTAGGTGGAGCCATCGACCAAGTAACACGCATCTGGTCTTGTCGTGTGACGGTTCTTTGCTTTGTGAACCTACAGAGCAAATAATAATTTCCTATCATTTTTATGATAGACATTTGTAGTCGTTATTTGTCTTGCTACTATGACAACAAACCGCAACGAAAGCAACTCGAGGAAGGAAGTGTCTAGTTGGATTCGCAGTGCCAGGGCATTGTGCATCATGGTGGGGAAGCCTTGACAAAGGAGCCTGAGACATGGTGGTCGCACCGTATCCACAGTCAGGAAGCAGAGGATGGTGAATGCTAGTCCTGTGTGGTTTGTTTTTTCACTTAGTACCAGTGAAATGTTACTCCCTGAATTTAGTGTAAGTGTTTCTACTTTAAGTAACCTAGTCAAGAAAAATCTCTCATAAACACCTTTCTTTTCCTAGGTGATTTTACAGTCTTGTCAAACTGACAATATAAGCGTCATGACAATCACTGTAACCTTGTAACGGAGATGATACATTTTGATTTGATTCCTCTGATGTCTAGTGAAACTGAGTATTATTTTACATATTTTTGCTATCCCCATGTTTAGTACAGCACTCTGTATAGTAACTAAAATATGGAATCATTCCAGTGGATGAGTGGATAAAGAAAATATAGTGTATTTGCACAGTGGACTATCCAGCCACAAAAGAATGAAATCTCCTCGATTCCTTCCTGTCTAAAACAATGATTTGGATCTGATTTTTTTTCTGTTGTCTGATAATCCTCTAAATATTCTTTTAGTCCAAAAACAAATGCCACTCATCTGTGTGTGTAGAGTAAACCAGAATGAAATCCTGCTATTTGACCCAATATGTATGGAACTGGAGAAGATTATGCCAGATAATAAGCCATGTTAAAAAGATAACTATCACACATTCTAACTCACTCATGGAAACCAGTAAGTCAGTGCTTATGGTTTAGAACAGTGGTCACAGAGATGTAGAAAGGCAAAGGGGATGAGGGACAGGAAGAATTAGAATGACTTTTAGGGATATGAAGAGTGTTAAGAATAGGAAGGTGAGCTGGGCGTTGGTGGCACACCCCTTTAATCCCAGCACTTGGGAGGCAGAGACAGGTGGATCTCTGTGAGTTCAAGGCCAGTCTGGTCTCCAGAGTGAGTTCCAGGACAGCCAGAGTTACAACAGAGAAACCCTGTCTCCAAAAAACCCCAAAAAAACCAAAAAGCAAAAAAAACAAAAAAAAAACAAACCCAAAATAAATAAATAAATAAATAAATAAATGAATAGAGTAGAAAGGTGAATGGACATGATCAATGTATTGTATATGCATGTTTAGAAACAGAGTAAGACCTATGAATGTGTACAACTAATAGCTTTGATAATTATAACAAAATATAATAAAAAGTGATTAAAAAAAAACCCCTCCACTTCCTTGGCTATTCTTGCCCCCAATAGTTTGCCTATGTGGCTATTGAAATGAGAATGACCCCCATAGGCTCATTATATTTGAATACTTGGGGCTTGCAGTTGGTGGAACTGTTTGGAAAGAATGAGGAGGTGTGGCCTTATCAGAGGAGGTGTGGCTCTGGAGGTGGGCTTCTAAAAGATTTGTGCCTTTCCTGGTACTCTTTCTGCCTCTTGCTGTGCATCAAGTTGTGAAATGACAGCTGTTCCTATTGACATGCCTTTACTCCACTGTCATGGACACTAACCCTCTGAAACTATAAGCCCAATGCAATGTTTTCCTTTATACGTTGCTTTGGTCATGGTGTTTTTTCACTGCAATAGAAAATTAACTAAGGTAACCTACTCGTAGACCCAGATGTCACACAATGGTAGCCTAGAGAGGGTACAAGCTCTGAGGTCCTCTTGTTGATCACCGAACTCACAGTAATCAAAGAAAACTGGAGCAGGAAAGGGATGGAGGAGAGAGGGAGACCTTGGAAGAGTAATCAAAGTCAAAGTACATTATAGGTATGAATGAAAATAATGAGACCCCATACACTGTAATATCAATGTATACTAAAAAAGCTTTAAATACACACTTTTCCTAATTACTGTTGAAGGGGAGAGGGTCAGCTGAGTTAAACAGGGAGTTAGGCTTGAAATCTTTTCTCAATGTTGAACCACTTACTTGTCATTTACTTGTCTTATAGAATTAAATCAATGATTGGCAGTATGGAATCAACTTGTAAACTTACAGGAGGATTTTTCTAACTCACAACAATTCTCCAAACTGATTTTTTTCATTTTTTTCCTGTGTTAGTAACATGTTACAAGTAGCAAGACTGTATTTATACCATTCTGCGTTTCTCCCTTGCATACAACTGAATCATGGGAAGCTTTGCTAAGGGTTCCTCTGGTTGAGCTACAGTAGCAAGGTCACCTGAAGTCTATTAAGAATATTACATGGATAATTCTCTTCTGATGCTCTATATGTCCCAACTGGGGAGGTAGTTTTAGTGTCTCCATCCTATGGCTGAATAAAATGGAGCTTCAAGGAGATAAGTAGCTTGGGAAAGGTCATAGCAAGGAAGGACAGAAGACCCTAGGGATTCAATTGCAGGTAGAAAGACTTCAGGAACCTTGTCATTCACTCTGCTGAAGAGCTTTGAGTTCCCTAGAGGGGCAGACATGAGAACAGCCTTATCTGTTCTGCCTAAATCCCGAGGACATTCCATCAGAGCACCACCACCTGGCTGCTAATTGATGTTCCCAGGCCTCCTCAATAGCTGCACATTGTCTGCAATATGGGCTGTCTCCTGTGTTTTCTCACTGACATCTTTCTCAACAGTGTGGTCAACATCCCAAGTCCTGTGTGCCATAAGACCAAGGTGTGGTGACTGACACTCCTATTCAGGAAGATTCCAGGAACATCTCTCAGCTGGTAGAGTGGAGCTCACTGCTGTTCTCAGTTATGGGCTCAGAAGCACGTCTCTCCTCCATGGGCAACTGTTCTTTTTCTCCTTTTCCAGTTCTTGGGCTTTCACTTCTTGTGCCTTTTTCAAATAGTGCCTCTCCCTGTCCTGTCTTCCTCTTTCCTTGTCTACCTCTTTACCCCAGCCTCCTCATCTAGATCAACACTCTTCTCTCCAAGGACCATTATTGTACCACATATCCAAGACTTGTGCTGTATTTGCCATTGCTTTAGTTACCCAGCACAAGCGGGAAATGAAGCCCTCTCATTAATACTTATTATCAGCAGAAATCCATCTGCTCTCAGTGGTTCAGGCTTCCTTTCCTCAGCTTCCTCAAACCACCCTTTTCAGAATAAATCTTAGCATTTCTCTACCAGTTTACCAGGGATCCTAGTTTATAGAATTTCTAGTTTTGACAATAAGCAGAACAGCATTTGTCCATGTCCAAGTCTTCTGCCCAGGTGGTGGGCCAGGGACCTCACCCATAGGCTTTTCCGATGTCCGGTGTGTAATTCAGCTAGACACAAGACTTAGCCAAATACGCAGTGGAAAAAAGCTAATTAGCAATTACCCCATTGTTCTCAAGCTCCAAGTTCCCTTCATGACATTTATTCTCTCCTTGAAACATCTGCAGGTCATTCCCATTGGCACTGAGGATGAGGGCTTCATGAGTGTGGAGGGCTTGGTGTTGTACCATCCAGCAGCGTTACCTTTTGCACTTGAGACGCATCATTAGGTAGAGAACCCCTAAAGATGCCTAAATTTGTTCTTTCCACTTTCATCTGGAAGTCGTTTGTAGAAAGCCAGCTTGCTGTATGTCTTTAATGTTTGAATCCTAGTTTACTAGCATGCTATAAAACTGAATGAGTATGGTTGAAACACAACGTATTTGTGATTTGAGACATTAAGAGTACTTTCCTGTTTGTCTTAGTTACATTTCTATTGCTACGATATACCAACAAGGGCAAGGCAACTTATAGAATAAAGCGTTTAATTTGGGGCTTATGGTTTCAGAGGGTTCGCGTCCATGACCGTCATTGTGGGGAAAAGCACAGTGCTGGAGCGGTAGCTAAGAGCTTACATCTTGATCCATAAGCAGGGGGGCAGAAAGAATACTGAAAATGGCACAAATCATTTGAAAACTCAAAGCTCAGCCCCCGTGACACACCCCTTCCAACAATGCTACATCTCCTAGTTGCACCTATTAGAGACCAAGTATTCAATCCTATCAGCCTACGGGAGCCACTCTCACTAAAACCGCCACATGGTTCTTTCTTATTTAAAATGCTTTGTTTAGGACACTGTATGAGCTACGTCAAAGTCAATGTCTTAAAGTTTGAGCTTATGAAGTAAATGGGTAAGAGAGCCCTTCGTATGCTGTGTTTGCCTCCAACCACATTTCTATTTTAAAATCCTAGCACTTGAGGTTATCGTAGTAGGAGATGGGGCCTTTTGGAAGAAGCCTTCCTCAATGCTCCGAGCACAGACTTTTAAGACCATTGGTTCACTCTTCTTCTCCATGTGAATGCAGCAAGGAAGCACACGTAGACACTAAGTCTTTCAGTGACTTGACCTTGGATTTTTCACCTTTCCAGAAAGCTAGAAAACAGATGCTTGTTATTTATAAGCCAACCAAACTATATTGTACTTTAGTGTATCAGCCCCAAACCTAATAAACCCCAAACCTACACTCCATCCTTTAAAAGAACTTGAAATAACAGGCAGAACTAACTACAGATATATAATAAGTATTTAAAAAATGGATCGTCCACAAAACACCCCTATCAGAAGCAGGACTGGTAAGGTTTTTTTAGTGAGACTGAATTGGGATTGATAGAGAAGGTGGAAGAGAGACTGGGGATGAGAGTTGATGGAGTTGCTCAGGCCTTTCACAGAGGCACGTTCAGATTCACAGGAAGCCACACTGTGTGTAAGGATCGGAGGACTCATGCAGAGGTCTATAGAAGAAATCTGAACACTGGCAGATACTGCACACAGTGCCTATGACTGCAGAGCCCAGCGGGCCCTGCCACCATGCAGTTCAGAGAGCTATCAAATCTACTTTTTCCTGGGTGAAAGCTTCACTTTGGTTGAATTTCATTCTTCGATATTTATTGGCTTTTCAAATAATGGGAGAGATCAGTGGACAAGATTACAAAAAAATAAGCTAAGAATCCATTAAATTTGGACGACTGTAGGAGGTGGAATGTTTCAGATGGTCCCCACAAACTCCCATCCGTTCTGTGATTACATTACCTGGCAAAAGGGATGTTTTAGATTCAATTAAGGTTACCAATCAGCCAACCTTAAAAAGGATTATCCAGGTAGGCCTGACCTAATTGCATGTACTCTTTAAAAGCAGAGCTTTATCTGGCTGGCAGCAGAAGTCGGAGAGCTTTGCAACTCAAGAGGAATCAGGTGGGGGACGTTCTCTCTGCTGGAGCTGGAAGGGTGACACACAACTCAGGACCTGAAAACAGCTGTTGTCATATTCCACATCAGGGACTTCAGTTCTAAAGCCCAGTAATGAACTCTGTCAGTAACCTGAGTGGGGCTGGATGAGTGTTTCCCTTAGCAGAGGGCTCGAGATGGGGACTGAGAGAGTGGCATCTTTGAGACACTGAACAGACACACAGCTAAAAATCCTTCTAGCTCCATCCCTGGAAACACAGTCCTTCTTCAGCATCTACAGGATGGTTTCAGGACCCTCCAAGGACAACAAATGCACAGATGCCCAAGTCTCCTATATAAAGTGGTATAGACTTTCCACGTAGTTTCCATTTGCTTTAGCATGCTTTGCACCAGACATGCTGTATCTGCAGCCTGTGGGCTGCGCTAGTGTCCAGAATAGTATGAACACATAATAACTCATCTCAGGGTCACAGGTGTAGAAACCTCTTCAGTCAGTAACAGACTACTTCACCTAACACAGTGTAAACGCTCTGTATGTTGCTGCTGCGTTCTTTTGTTTAGTTAATAGCGACCAGACACGTTTGTGAGTTTAATGTGGACGAACTGTAATCTTGAGTAGTTTGGATTTGTAAGTGGGTGAATCTGAGGACACGGAACCCATGGATACAGAGGGACCACCGCACTGAGACAGTAGAAGAGCTGTTAGGTTTTTGAAAACTTGCTACATATGAATAGAAACCAAAGTGTTCTGGAACTGCTCCTAAAATGAATCGGAAGGTGCTTAGGTCATTTTACATTACTTTGGGTTCACTCGAGGGATGAGGCAGCCTTAAAGTGTGACTCCGTGCTGGCCTGGGACTTAGAGTTGACAGGAAACCTATAAAGCAGCACACTGTAACCGTTGCTATCAGAACAACACGGAGATTGTGCACACGGCTATTGGGATCCAGACGTCCCGTTGCTGCCTGGAGACACCGGTTAGGTTACTTCAGCAATATTTACAGTCAGGACACATATGTTTATTTTGATACTTGGTGCGGTTTTAGCAAAATGCAGCGTCCTGAGTACTGCGCCTAGCACACAATGAATACTTAATAAATAGTCACTATTGGCAAGCTAATTTGAAACAGAAAGGCAGGTGTTAAAGGACCATGAAGACAGGGAGACAAGGGTTGGGGGAAGCAAAACAGGAAGAGGAAAAAATGTATCTAAACCAAGCTTGTGCTGTCACAAGTCACACAGCAATTGCAGGTACTCAGCAGCTAAATTTTATTCATGGGAAAGCCTTCAAAGAGCCTAGAGATAGGGCAAGTGGCATTTTTTTTTTTCCTGGTGAAATAGATTGCATCCTCAGGTTGTGTGTCAGTCACCCAAGGCCTATTCAGGCTCTGTTCCCGTTTTGAATTTAATGCTCTGCCTAGCTCACTGAACCCGAGGCCACTCAAAAGTGAAGCTGGGACTACAGAAGATCAAAAGTGAAATGCACAGGAGAAAATGAAAGGGAGCCATGCGATCTGTCTTTCAAACCTGACTTCTCTGGCGGTCCTTCTGGGCTTGGAAGAACAGCAGGTTCCCTTTTGCAAGTTTCATGTGTCCTCAGCGACAGTGGAAGCATGCCTGCCTGTTTGTATGAAACTTGAGACGTGCCAAGGAGAGGGGAGAAATCAGATCTCACTCCAGTAGATTATTTTTCCTTTAGTAGGCCCCTATAAACACTGGTATAGGATGGTTTATGTCATTTATACTTTGTGCCTATAAATTTTTAGATATGACTTGATTATAAAACGGAGATGTCCCAGTGAGTTTAGTGGGGTTTATTGTTAGATTCTCAAAGAGAATGTGAACTGTATGTGCATGTATGTTTCCCTAAAAGCCTTTTGTTATATGAGCTCCATAGGTTCTTGCCAAGAAAGACATGGAGGCATTTTTCATAGTGCAAACCCTGCCAGACCTCAGCAAAGGGAACCAGTATTATGGCAAACGCCATACTGGAAAGTAATACCCTGAGCATCTGAGCTCGGTTGCTTTTACTGATTCAGAACTCCTCAGATGCAGATCATAAGCAATCAGACATCCCCCACATAAATTCAACACCTGCAGACAATACAAAACATCAAGACCCAGGCATACCCTCACCCAACAGTACACAAAACAATTATTTTATACGTAACTAAAAATAAATTTCCACAGCATTCATGCACGAAACACTTGGCCCCCAGGTGTTTCTCGGTCCCGCTTGGTACCACAGTTGGAAAGCTCTGGAATCCATAGCAGGTGGAGGCTCCCTAAAGGAAGTGAGCAATTGGGGATACCTGGAGATTTACTAGGTGGATCCACTTCCTGTCCACTGTGCTTCCTGTTCCGCCAATATTTAGGCAAGGAGTCCCAGCTGTGCACTCTTATCTCCACAGAGGAGCCATGCCTTCCCTTCTGTGACGGACTGTTTCTCTTCCAATTTCGAGACAAAACAAGGAATTTTAAGTTGCTTCCCATTGAGTATTTGGTCATAGACAACAAGAGAAATTAATATACTCTGTAAGATGTTAAATTATTACTTTCTAGTTTCAAACACTTTTTTTTTTTTCCAAAAAAGGATACTTATACTATGGGTGGTAGCCATAGCAACATTCAAATTTTTTTCCTCAAAGGTCAAGAAACACAGGAAAAGGAAATACAACGTAAACATTTTCATCTTATGCAAATTCATTCTTTTATTTCCTTTCATTCTTTAAATAATAAGAAGGCATTTTTATGGACTGGTTTTTACTTGTGTATCTTGAGCAACTGTGAATCTGTTGTCCCTGTGGGGTCCTGGACCACTCCATGGATGCTGAGGAATGATGGTATTTTCCAGGGTCGGCCTAGAAAGATTTTAGCTGTGCCGTCTCATGGGGCTGCAAGCACAATGCCACCACTTCTATCTCCATCCTGAGCTTTATTTAGGAGCAGACACAGCAGTGACCAATAAATATCTGGGGAAGGGATGAGATTCTGACTCTTCCCTGAGAAGCAACTGGCCTGGTGGAAGGAGGACCAGGATGAGATTTGAGGCCTGGTGTCACCTGCTCCTGCTTCAGCAGAGCCACTTCTCCTGTGGGTCGCTGTTCTCTTGTGTGAAAGACAAAATGGCTGGTCTATTCCCTTCCCGTTCTTACATGTGTGCTAAGGATGAGTCAAGGGACAATGAAGCAGGTCAAAAATGCTTTGATGAACAGCCAAGAGGACAGATGCACAAGGTAGACTTTTAGTGCATGTGTGGGCATGCTTGTGTGTGGTGTGTGTGTGTGTGTGTGTGTGGTGTGTGTGTGTGTGTGGTGTGATGTGTGTGTGTGGTGTGTGTGTGTGTGGTGTGATGTGTGTGTGTGGTGTGTGTGTGTGTGGTGTGTGTGTGTGTGTGGTGTGATGTGTGTGTGTGGTGTGTGTGTGTGTGTGGTGTGTGTGTGTGTAGTGTGATGTGTGTGTGTGGTGTGTGTGTGTGGTGTGTGTGTGTGTGGTGTGGTGTGTGTGTGTGTGTGTGGTGTGATGTGTGTGTGTGTGGTGTGATGTGTGTGTGTGTGGTGTGTGTGTGTGTGTGTGTGTGTGTGTGTGTGTGTGTGTTGGGGGAAGTGCAGGGCTCCAGGCTGACTCCTCACTTTTTTGGCAAACTTTGCTTTTCATATGTGAAAGAGCTATCCAAAATACTGCGTTAAACAAGCAAGTGAAAGTCTCATTTCTATTCCTTGAAAAGTCAATCTTTTTTTTTTTTTACCTACCAAGGATCATTTTAGAAGCAATTGCTACTCACAGGAGCATGTATCAGTGTGAGCACGTATGAATATTTGTGTACGCGCTATCAAACCTCTATTTCTGTTAAAATCATGACCAAGAGAATAATCAGCTATGGAACAGTTCAGTCGTGGGGCCTTTCTCTTTTGTGTTCTGTGTCTGAGAAGGAGGGCTGTGCGAGAGTGGGACTGCCTCCGATTTCCAGCTGCTTTTGTCCTCAGGTATAAAGCATAACGGGCTTCAAGAGCAAAGGAGGCATGTGAAGGGTGAGAGTACAAAGAATAACTCTTTGAAAACTAATGGCAAGTGATGAAAATAAGTTACCGAAAGACAGAGCACCTTTTGATACAGAGCAAGCTTTGATTCTGACAGCGCTGACTCTTGCTGGAGCAAGCACAGAGCACTGAGCGCCTTGACTATTTCAGACCTTACGTACCTGGCCAGAAAATCCTGTTGGAACCAATTACCTGACATTCTGCACGTCTCTGCCATAGGCTCTGCCAAAGATGCCATCTGTTCCTACCCATATAGCTCTGGTCTATTGGTTTCCTGACCTGTGCAGGTACCGGTAAGATGTAGTTGTCTAATGCAGCCCACGTGCCTACACCCCAGGCCTTGGGCTTATCCTACAGTGAGATGGTTTAGATAGCTAATGGGCTAGATGGATCACAGTACATCCTGTAAATGAGGTCACACAAGTCGCCAGCTCTCCAGTCTCTCTTGGGTAATGAGCTGCTGGGAAATGCATTGAATAGGTCCACCATTAAAGAAAACACAGGCAAATATATCATCTATTTACATCTGTGGCTTGTATTTGACCAGGGAGAAAAGCTATCAAAATGAAAAATTATAAAGCATGATACTGTGAAACAGAACAACGATTCTCATTGTCATTTGGAATCAGGTCACAGGAGAGAGAGCCCAAGTTATTCCTTAGACAAATCGCTCGAAGGTAAAGGGGAGTCACAAGCTTGTATATTCCAGTCTCAGATCATTTCTCAATCTCAATACATCAATTCTTGTAAAGTCATTTGTTTGCTGAGGAAGATGAGCATGTCTCCCTTAAGAAACTCTCTGGCTGGTAAGAATGGCTCAGTGGGTAAAGCATTTCCCATTCAAGCTGGAATGCCCCCAAAAAAGTGAAAGAGAGAGCTAACTCAACAGTGTTATCTCTGAACTCCGTGCACGTGCAGTGATGCGTACCCACACGTACATCACGCATGGATCAAAACGAATTTTAAACAAAAGAAACTATCTGGAAAGGGCTAAGGAAAAGATATTGGGGATAAAAAAACGAGAGACTTGGGTGGGTTTACTAATCTATCCACTCCCAGCCCGGTTACCTGCTGTCAACTTGTTAATATCATTACATCCTTACCTATGAAACGAAGGTCAAAGTGCACTTCTTGTCTAGACCCTCGTTCTAGAAATTGAAGAGATATGTCAAGATCTCTGAGCATCCTTCCTCACGTGACTGGAAGACAGACTGTTAGTCCTGCAGAGTCGTGTGTTCTGCTATCACTACAGTTGTGTATTGCTGATGAAAGACTCGTTTTAGAAGCAATATCCAGACTCTACCTAAGACTAGCACTCTGAGAGACAGGGTCAACACGAATGCAAGGCCAGAGCAAGCAAAGGCATTCTTTTGCCTCCTTCCGGACCCCCAGCATCGGAGGCTCACACTCTCTTGAGCCCTTTGTGGGGCACTCATTATATCAACTGCTGTTCAGAGGATATTTAAAGTTTCCCTTCAGATGTCTACATTTCATACAGTCACCTAGAAAAACACAGCGGGCCAACATTCTCTTCGACCCAGCAAGTTAGTTAAACACTCAGTCTTTTAAGGTTCTCCTAAAATCCTCTTAATGATTGGTTTTTAATTACAATCTCTGGTCTCATTATACATTTTAAAGACAGAGTTACCCACCTGATTCCCTAGGGCCACATCAGAATGCATCTCAAATGGGCATTTTTGGAGGGAATAAAACAAAATACATAGTAGTTATGTGACTGCAAAACGTGTAGAGCCCTGTGAACTAAATTAAGGTTTTTCACATGGCACGTTCAGGCACTAAGTGAAGAAATTCTGACTTGAAACAGTGAGTACATTAAAAAAAAAAAAAGTAAGAGGCGATGCTTGCAGGCATTAACATGTGAGTGACAGAGAAACCAAACTGCAACCGTTTCAAGAAAATGGCCATCTTTGTAATTATCTCTCCTGAAAATAAAACTTCATTTTTTTCAGTAGTGACTGAAAACGAGCTCACCTTATGAAGACGTAGAATAAGAATGTATCATTCTAGAACCATGAGCTTAGAAACGTATGTCAGGAAAACAGGAAAATTGTTGCTTTCATTATATTGCAGAGTCTTAGTTGGGGTATACTCATTATTTGCTTTAGCCAGACTTGAGGAGTTTAATTGCTTCCTGAAGTTGCTCTCCACAGACTAAGCAGTGGGTCTTCGGTATTATTAAAGTGGCTAATCTACATCACAGCTTTATCATCCTTGCTTGCCAGTGTGCTTACTGCCATTTCTCCCAAAAGAAACATTTGTGTACTCTGAGGATGAAATGCAGGCCTTGGCCTATGAATCTGTAATTGAGGAAAAATATGACTTTGCTCTTCTCCTTTGGAAGTCCCCATTTGAGAGGAGCTTGGATTATCCTCTAGAATTATCCCCCAGTTGTCCTCTGTGCCATCTGGAAAGTAGGCAGCTCTGCTTTCCAATATGTTCACTGATAGATGTAGTGCCTTGGAAAGGATCAGTCAGAGATAATTGTGAAGAGTCCTCTTCTGGTCTCCCTTCTCATCTAAAAGAGTGGAGTTTAGTTGTAACTTCCAGGACCCGAGCAGCCCTTAAACATTCATAAGCACATGCTACTGGACCCTCGTGCTCAGCAAAGGAAAGATAGTGTCCCAGAGGCGGAAAATGAGAAGTCAGAGTTATGACAGAGTCACGGCTGCTTTGGGTGCTTTCGCTAAGTATCGAGGCCATTGGCAATGAGAAGCAGAGCCATCTAGACTGAGATCTGAGCTGAGGAAAGCATTATAAAGTCCAATATTTCTTTTTCAACAGGTGACTGAGGCCCAAAGAAGTTAGGTGGAGGACTTGAAGCCACCGAAAGGGTGCCTAGCGTTGGTGACTCGTGTTTTTAAATCTTCCACAATAATGACTTACATGGCCTGTCTCAGAGGCCTTATTTTAAGCATCTATGAGGTAGAAAAGTATTCTACTTAAAACTCATTAGCTAACTGAACAGCCTAAATCCTGGTTGATGTGTGAGCGTGATACAATGTACCTATGGCTCCCTTTTTGCTTAGGGGTGGGAAAGCCCATACCTAAGAATCTGAGCTTCATTGGCATCATGTAAGGTCTTGAGATTCCCATAAAGGGTATTTTAACTTCTTCAGTATCACTGAGCAGCATGTAAGCACAGACAGCTAGAAGAGTAAGCTTCTCAACAAACTCAAAGATTAACAATGTCAATTCATAGCTCTCATTCATGTCTGGGCGTCGTTGTTCTTTACATGAAAGAAAACGTTTTTATAACTTATTTCTTATGAAAGAGCCTATGAGACGCAAACATCCTCTCTAAGAAGTTGTGTTATTGGCCTACAGTTATATACATATTCACTGTTCTGAGGTGGAAAGTCCTGACAGGATTTTTTCTTATGATGCAATATATATCTAAAACTATCTAGTAAAAACAAGTGTCACAAACACTTTTGTGAGTACTGTAGCTTAGGAATCTTCATTTTTTGAAGTGCCTTGACTGGTAGAGATTCATACATAATTCATATACTATGGGAAACCCCTAGGGAAAAAGAGGGCTCCTCCCTCTCCCTCCCTTTCTCTCTCTCCCTTCCCCTCTCCCTCTCGCCTCCCCCCCTCCGCCCCACTCCTCTTTTCTCTGTATGTATATCCATACTTAGATCAAAAGTAAAACCATCACATGAGAGATTATGGATAATAGAACTGTATTTGATTTACTGTATTCTTGTTGCAGAGTGATTAATTTTTGAAGAACTCCGTAAAGCCACACTAGTTTGTCTTGAACAGCTGTCTGGGCAGATGGGGGGATATGAGAGAACACTCTGCTGGTGGCTGAGGGCTGAAGGGAGAGAGGCAGGCTCATCCTAGAAGGAATTTATAACTCATTAATTCTAATAGGAATTCTGTGATTCTCCCCTCAGCACCTCCTATTTCCCCAAAGCAAACCTCCGTTTTCATCTTTCTCTCCTTGAATTGGAATATTCATTGTGATAAAGCTGTTCTACTTAACTCTATGCATATAGACAGCTCACAATGTAGTTTAAAGAGACTATGTAAGACTTGAGATTGGAAGTAGGCTTTTATGCTGATAGCTCCATTATAATCTTCGTCCTTTCTTTGCTTTTGTTTGAGAAGAAATGCTGCTTTCTGCTGAAGAGATGTCAGTGCAGTGGTGGGAACGATAACAGGGCGTTATGTTTTAGTGTTCATTTATAGCCTCCTGCTGAAGCTGACTGTGATCGGATTGGAATTCTCAGGATGCTGAGAACCTCCTCTGACCCAGACACAGTCTACAGGAGGAAGGACATGTGGCTGCTACATGGGGAGGAAGGGAAGGGGGAGATAAACATGCTTACCCTTAAGAATTATGATGGAAAATTGATTTGCCTGGGAGGTTTGGCTTTATCTACACTGCTTGAAATTATCGACCCCCCAGCTATTAGAAAGTAAAATAGCTAGTCAATTTCCCTCTGCTTGAGTCTTAGTCTTTCATATGACAGTATGTTGTGATAAATGACAATTGAAAGGACTGAATTTTGTGTCTGGCATATTGTATATTTATCCCTTCTAAATAGCTGGTGAAATGCACCCCCGCCCCTCTACTGAAACACACTAGATATTTTACATATTCTACATTTTGAAAAACGGAAGGGCTCACACAAGTTCTAAGAAAACAAACTCTGGATCATTTCCAAAAGTTGATAATAATAACATTAAGTGATCATTATAGTCATTTGTAAATATAAAGCATGATAAACGCAGCAGCTGCCTGTGCGAACTGCTGCGCGTTTATCAATGAGGCAAATGGCTTGTTGCAGCGCTTGAAGTAATGTAAGCTCTGCCTGGTCATGACCCGTTAATTGATCAGAAAACGTAAGTAGAGTAAATCCAAATAATATCTTCCTCCCCCATAACTTAAGAACCACTTGATTACCTCTCACATGAAGTCACTGGCTATTGACTCGACCGTAGAAGAGGATGAGACTCATTTAAAAGATATTCTGTTAGGGATCGTTAGTGTCACGCAGGGTATGAGTGTTCGTCTGGGAGCTGCATTCTCAGATGGGTATTTTGATGCCACGGGTACTGGGGTATCCTTCCAAACAACACTCGGGCCTTTTCCTTCCTGAAACTTCTGTTTTGTGACTTGTTTGTTTCAGTCTGCTCATTCACCCGAGCCTTCCATTCTTGGTGGCATTAGGATGGAAAATGTAATGCGATTTGGCTGGACCTTATTGCAACTTGCATGTAACTGTATAATTCCTGTCTATAGGTCCTATTACAGTAAGAACGTGCACATTGAATTTTAGCTGAATGAAAATTGAGTGAAAATTTAGCTTAATGAAAACTGGGTTTTGTGAGCGTTGGAAGGCTCCAGAAAAGACAGTTTGCCATTTTTCTCCCCACAGTAGGCCAAAAAGCACTTCCAAATTGTAACAGTAGTCCTCAGAAGTGCTGGCAGCTGCAGAGTACTGACTGTGCTGAGGGTGTGTCTCCCCATGCCTGCACAGCAGATGAGAACAGAGAAGTGGGGAGCCCCTCCCTGCACACCAGCACACGGGCCCCCTTTCCCCTCTAGACCCCACCTCGGAAGTTGCCCTCAGCCCTCTTTGAGATGGTTCCTTTCAGAGTCTGTTGCTGAGGAGGGAGCTGCTCTGGCTCTCACTGTGGTAGGGCTTCCACTCTGTTTTAAACAAGGGCCGTACATTCGCACTCCGCGGTGGAGAAAACGATGCCGCTTGAGGAAAATTAATGTTTTTTTTTTTCATCAGAAGATGTTATGAACTCAGCTATATCTTTTCATGAGATTTCGAAAAGGCTTTGCCTACTGGTGCTGCGCTGCTGAGTCTTGTCCACTCAACTAGAGTCAATCGGGAAGAAAGAAACTCAATTGAGGAATTACCTCCAACACAGACCTGTGGGTGTGTCTGCGGGACATTGTCTTGATGATTGATGTGGAAGGGCCCAGTCCACTATGGGTGGTGACAGGCCTTGGAAATGGCTCTGGGTTGTACAAGAAAGGGAGCTGAGCAAGCCGTGACAGAAGCATGTAAGAAGTAGTTTTATGTGTCTGCGCTTCAGTCCCTGTCCTGACTTCCCTCAATGACGGACTGTGACATGAAAAGTATAAGACAAATAAACCCCTTCCTTCCCCACGTTGGTTTTAGTCATGGTGTTTGTCGGAACAACAGAAAGGAAATTAGGACAGATACCTTAAGCAGAACCATCCATCCCTTCAGTACTGAGTCTTCTATTCTGGCTCTGTCAGGTCTTCATGCCCAGCAGGCTACGGGTCCTGCTGAACACAGAAGTGTTTGCTGTGTTTTCCTTCCAATGTGAAAGTGCTTTTCTAAGTGTGGTGTGTACACTACTGATTGACCTCCTAATAGCAACTTAATCAAGATGTATTATCCTGGTGCCTGTGATACATGTGAGGAAACTGAGGCTGGGGAGAAGCAGTGTCTTTTAAGAGAAATATCCATCAGGAATTGAAGCCAGGTCTTCCACCCCAAGCAGTTTGGAGTCTAAATTCCTTGACACAACATAAAGCACCCCCCCTCCTTATTTTTACCATGTTAGTCCCACAAGGTTCAAAACAAGCATAAAAGGGTTTAAACATGAGACATGTGAGAGAACTGATGTATACTACACTCTGACACTGAATTTGGAAGATTCCTAAGAAATATTTGGAATCTTCTGGAATCTTCTAAGGGATGTCACACCTTTTGTTTCTAATCACATTGTCGGCAAAGCTATACCATAGAGGGTATGCGATGCTGTCTTGCTTACTATTCCCGGGGAGACGTGAGCAGATATCTTCTCACGCCTGATAACAGATCAAAGTATGGGCACCACTAAAGTCCAACTTGGGGAGCCAATACGATTTATTGGGTTACTTACAGGAGTATGGGTGAAGTGTTGTTTACAGGAGCAGAAACGGCCTGAAGACGGCTGAGTCAGCAAGAGCCCACTCCAGCATGAGTGATGGTTCATGGAAACCGGAAACCTGAGGCGTGGGGATCCAGGCCAATCTAAGACTCTCTCAGAGGCCCTGATGGAAGGACGAAGGGAGCTTTAGCTCTATGTCCTTGTCTATGAGTGGCCTTGGCAAGGCTGTTCCAGGGCTGAAGCCAGTGCCTCCTCGGAAGAGTCAAGGATGCAGTTTCTGGGGGCCCAAGTCTTCTCCCTGGGCTATGGTTATCAGTCCAAGACAGCTGTTTCTGAAGAATCCCGTGTCCTTTTCGCCAATGTTGCCTGACTTAATTCTCTGCTGACCTTGGCTGTCTCCCCACCTTTGCCCCTCGCAAATACTATACATGATACTGTATTTCCTTTTTTTGTTTTGAAACAATGTTTCTCTGTTGTAACCCTGACTGTCCTGGAACTCATTCTGTAGATCAGGCTGGCCCTGAACTCACAGAGATCCACCTGCCCCTGCCTCCCAAGTTCTGGGATTAAAGGCATGCGCCACCACTGCCTGACTGGATAACAGCTCTCTTGTGCTTCATCGTGCAGGTTATATAACTGGGATCATACTTTTGGAAGTAGCTAAAATGAAATTTTATAAATCAACTAAAGTTGCCCGTCTCTTCATGTTAAGTGCTATTTGCGTTTTTTTTTTTTAATTTATTTTTTTATTTTTTGTGAACAGTCAGTTCAGATTATTTGCCTACTTTTCTACTGGATTCATTTTTCTTAATTTGGGAGAATTCTATAATAGCAACATTATGTTATTTTATCAGTATTGTATAAATGACAAATATATTCCCCCTGTCTTTGTGTGTGCAGTGCAGATGTGGGGTACATGTGGAGGCCAGGGATTGACATGGGAATGTCTTCTCTATCACTCTCCCTCTTCCTGTTTGACAGGGTCTCTCACTGCACACAGAGTACACTGTTTCATCTAGACTGGTGCCAGCAAGCCCCTAGGAGCTATCTCTTTGTGCTACTCAGCTCTGGGGTTTCAGGTGTCACCACACCCTGCCTAGTCTTTTTAATTGCTTGTTTGTTTTTGCATTTTTTTGACATATCTCATGATGTAGCTCAGGCTGACCCCTAGAATTTACTACGTAGACCTGGCTGGCTTTGAACGCCTAGCGATCTTTGTACCTCACCGTGGGTACTGGGATTATAGGGAGCCACTATGCCTCACCTGTATTAGTCTTTGATTCATGGCACTGTGACCTGTCTTAAATGCAAACCTTGAAACTGTGTTGGGGAGACAAAAGCCAAGAAGTCTGGACAGAGTACACATAAACTTTGTGGATTTTAACCTGCTTCAGGGTGTGATATATTTTCTCCAAAGAAATCGATTTCTGCACAGTGTGGCACCTGAAACTGCCAAGAGGGTTAGTGGCCTAGGCCTGGCTACACAGTAGGATTTAAGCCTGTGGAGTTGTATAGCTGGGGGATATTTATCACAGATCTGGGGAAGGTGCCCCCTCACTTTGGGAGCCGTTCTGCATTCTGGCTAAACGTTCAGCCAAATGTTCATTTTGGGAAGCAAGAGATGAAGGGTAAAAACATAGCTTGGAGAAGAATCTGCCAGCAGAAAAGGAATCCTATTTTCTTTAAGAAAAGCCTTTGCAAGAAGTTTCAAACAGATTGGTTTTACTGTTTAAAACTCAGGTTTTCCCTCCAGATAGTTATCATCATAATAATGATTTAAAATTAAAACCCTCACAACACCCTAGTAAGGTATGGTAGCAAGTGAGTCAAGCCCTTCTGAGTTTCAGCACCAGGTTCTTTATACAATCAGGTGCCTCTTCATAAAGGGGCGTGCCAAATTTTGCAAAACCTGGTTGCCTTAACCAAGCCAATTTAGCTTTGAGCAGAAAACATTCGTGTTTCTGAACCCTCTGATAATGTCAAAATGCCCTGAGAGTTATCTGTATTGGTTTATAAATGGAAATAAACAACTTACTCTGGATGCTTCCCGTTCACAACTGAGTCACACGAAGATGAGCCTGGGCCCCTGTGCTTAGAACAATGCAGGGCAGATACAGACATCCCTTCATAAACTCAGCCTCCACACTTAGATTTGACAAGGTTATTTTGTTTTTGTTTGTTTCCTGAAAGAGAAAGGGGGGGAGCATAAAGTTGGCCAAGCGAGGAGGCGGGGAGGAACTGGGAGGAATTGGGGTGAGGGAAACATGATAAAAATATATTATATGGAGATTTTTTTTTACATTAAAAAAAAAGAAAAACATTCTTTGAAAACATTCTTTTGTACTCAACATTGCAGATTTTATTCTTGTTTATTATTCCCTAAATAATGCACCATGACAATATTTCTATAGCATTTTTTACTATATTAGGTATTATACTCCATCTAGGGAGGTTTTGAAGTATGTGTGTAAGTTATGAATAAATACTATGTCATATTAGACAGAAGCTGAACATCCATGGATTTTAATGATGTGGGTCCTTGAACGCAGGAGCGCCTCCAGAGTCATGAAAGAGTAATGCACAGTGTTTAGTTCTTTTGAGTGTAAACCCAGTAGAGAGGCTCTGGGTCATACCATGTTCTAGTTCCGTGCTGCTTCTCTGAGGAACTTTCATACTGTTTTCTGTAATGGCTGGACTAGTTATATTCCCACTAACAGTGTGGAAGGGCTCCCTTCCCATGATCCTCTCCTACGCTTCTTATCTTCAGACTTAAACAATTATTTATTTCTTATTTTATGTGTATTAGTGTGAAGGTATCGGATCCCTTGGAACTGGAGTTACAGACAGTTGTGAGCTGCCATGTGGATGCTGGGAATTGAACCCAGGTCCTCTAGAAGAGCAACCAGTGCTCTTAACCACTGAGCCATCTCTACAGCCCCATCTTCAGACTTTTTTAGGAGGGTGTGTCAAGATCTCAACATGGTTTTGGTTCATACTTCCTCTATGTTGATTTTTTTTGTCATGTACCTGTTGATAATTCAGATGTCTTCTTTCAGAAATGTCCACCTAGGTCTATTGCCCATTTTAATTAATTAACTGTATGGTCTTGCTATGAAGTATAGTCTAGTCTTGAACTTGCGGTTCTCTACGATGAGCTGAGATTGTTGGTGCATCCCACCACGTCTGGCTGTTCATCTTTTAACTGAGCTGCTTGTTTCTTTTTCTCCTGAGGTTTGGAATTCCTTACATATCCTGGATAGCAACTCACTGTCAAGTACACGCTTCATAAATATCTTCTCTCAGACTACAGACTGTCTCCGCATTCAGCTGATTGTTTCTTTGCTGTGCAGCAGCTTTTGGGTTGATGCAATCCTATTTGTCTATTTGAGATTCTGTTTCTTCTACTTTGGGGATGCTGCCCAAATCATTCTTGCCCAGTCTGATGTCTTAAAGTCTTTCCTCTATGCTTCGTTCTAGCAGCTTCATAGTTTCAGGCTTACATTCCTATCATTAATCCCTTTACAGTTGACTTTCTCTTTCACAACTGCGAGAGACAGATGTGTGGTCATCTTTCTAAATTCAGGCACCTTGTTATTTGTAGCACTGTTTAAAATGATTGTCACCTTTTCCCAGTGTGTATTCTTAGCATCTTTGTTAAAATTTGACCGTGGATATGTGGGTTTAGTCATAGGCTCCACATTCTGTTCTTCTGGCTTACTTGTCTGTTTTTACAACAGTTCTATGCTGTTTTTATTAAGACAGTTTTGTAGTATGTTCTGAAGTCAGGTGGTGTGATGTCTCTGGCTTTGTTTGTTCTGTAACAGATGACCTTGTGGGTCAGACTTTGCATTACTATGACAACGGTTTCTGACACAAACTAAGGAAGGAAGCACTCATTCTGGCTCAGAGTTTCAGTCTATAGTCTGGTTCCACTGCTTCTGGGCCTGTGCTTAGGCAAAATATTATGATGCTTCTTAGGGTTGGTTTTAATGCAAACTTTCCACAAATAAGAATCACTTGAGTGGGGAGCCTTACCCGGAAGAACGTTCCTGATTGCCTTAATTGATGAGGGTTGACCTTCTGGAGTGTGAGCGACCCCTTCTGGCAGCAGTCCAGATAACTGGGGCATGACAAGAGGAAGATTACTCTTCTGTTCTCTTGGCTGTCACTCTTGATGCACAGCTGATGTGCCCCGTTGCAGAAGCTACTGCTAATTCCCTCACTGACAACAGAACTAGGATTTCCAAGCTTCCCCCATGGACTAAGGACCAGTGGCTTCCAGGATCCTTCTGGGTTTCAGCACTGGGTTGGGACTGCTCAAGGGCTGAGCAACTAACTTGGTTCTCAGCCTGTCAGGTGTGAGTCAGCTGTTGTAGCTATCTCAAGGTGAACTGATTTAATAAACACACACACGCACACACACACACACACACACACACCATGGGTTCTATCCTTTCTCCCACATCCTTTAGATTTGTTATCAGATTTCTTAATGATCACCATCCTGACCAGGATGAAGTGATATCTAAAATCAGTCTTATTTTGCTTTTTCCTGATGACTAGAGAAAAGGAATGCTTTAAAAAATACTTATTGAACATTTTTTGTTTTGTTTTTGTTTTTGAGGACTGTCTATTCATAACCTGTGCGTATCTTTTGAGCCCACTAATTCTTTGATGTGTTGGATTTAGCCTGGTATTAATGCCTCTTCCCGTGTTTTGAATTTCATTGAGAGTATTTTCAGCTCAGTGATACAGTTTTAAAATTTGCTTTCATCTGTTTGCTAAGTTTTCCTGGTAGACTATTAGAAACCTATGTTTTCTCCAAGCACCTGAGTTTAACAGGTGAGTTAACAGCTAAATTAACAGCTGAGTTAATTTCTGTTAGCATCCTCCCACAGCTTCCTGCCTGGTCAATTCCAGCACCTTATTTTGACTCCGGGGTCATGATTTCCTGAAAGATTTTGATTCTCGTTGGTAGTCATATCATCTTGGCATTAAAAGGTCGCATTTTCCTCAGTCTTCCTAATCTGGGTTAGTTTGTACTTATATTTCCAATAATTCTTAGTGGGCTCCTTGGTTTTATTAAGATGGTAATCACTTCCAGTCTGTCAGTACTGGTTGGTGCCCAGGTTCTAATTTGCTGGGAGCCTGACGCAGGAACCTTGCTCATCGTTGTTGTGCTGTTCAGAAAGAACAAGAGAATATATAGAATTACAGTGTGTCCCCACAAACCTCTCCCTCACACCAGAGGAGACCCAGACACTTCATCAACAGTTACCAGTCTATGGACAGATACGGAGGAGCTATGCTCGGCCCAGGGCAGAGTTACCATGGATACAATGGGTCCAGCCTCATATGTCACATCTGCGTCCACCATTTCTATCAAGCTGTGTCACATCCAAAGACTGCCTCCAAGACCAGGAGGGCATTTGATGGGGACCAGGAACAGTATTGCTATGGGCTGCCTGCTTCTAAAGCAGCCTTTTGGCTCAGGACCGTTGCAGACAGTCACAGGTGATTCTGGATGAAGCATAATTTGGTAGAACTTGCTAGACTGACTCTCTATGTCTTTCTCTAGCACCACAGCTGTTTCAGAGGCTCTGCCTCCAGGCAGACCTGGGGAAGGGGTTGCGCTGCCAGCTGTAAAATGTGCTTCACCGGCCCATCACAACATTCCAGGGTAAAAGTCCTCATTACCAAGCTGAACTACTCTCCAAAAATGGGTTCTTATATCTTGCTATATTTCCCGAGGTTGGGGTAATATTGATAAAGGTCCCTTGGCCACCTAGACTTATGCTAAACTTAGGTTGAACCCTAGTCTCAGTGTGTGTGTATCAATTTTTGGGGTTGTTTGTTTTAAGACTAGAATTAAAACCCATTCTTGTATAGTTCAGAAAAGCACCTGGGTTATGGGAATTTAAACACAATTGTAGAAATATAGTCTTAATGTGGGTAGGCAGTAAGCTGGATAAATTTAGTCTAAAGACAGAAGAATCCTGTCTGGGCATAACACAGATGAGCCAGCCACTTCCAAGTTCCTGTCTGGTAAGACTTCTCTTACAAGTTTTCATCTTCAATAAATTGAAACTAATATATTTCAACAAAAAAGAGCTAGGTGTACTTCTTACTGGAAGTCAACATGTGGAAAATACCCATGTAGTAAATCCACAAGAAGAACATGGAAGTTAATTGCTTCCAATTTCCTTGTCATTACCTCCAGTCCCCTTGGGACGTTGTGGTTGTTGATTTATCCCTCTGCCACATTAGATTGTTAGCAGTCTGGTGAAGGCTGGGACCCTGTAGGCTTTCAAACTGTCTGGCACACAGTAAATGCCCACCATGTGTTTGTTGATCACATTTCTATGTTTTAAATGAATAGCAGTGTGAAGAGGAGGAGGGGACATCTCTGCAGGGACCCGGTGCCCACAGTGATGTTTCTGTCATGCCCTCTGTCTGTGTCCTGTCCTCTGGTCCCTTTGAAATGAGATGCTTTGGAGGGTGCCGGGTGACCACCTGAAATGAATTCAATCTGCTCCAATTACATCTGGCAGGCCGATGTTTCTGAGGTACAGAGTTAATCACATCACTGACACGTCTGGCAATACACTCTGCAGTGCATCCCCTGGCTGTTTCCCACGGCGTCTGTCCCCTGCCTTACCCACAGTGCCACTTTCCTCGGGTTCAGTTCCTCGTGATCCACTGTGATCTGAAAACGTTAAATGGAAAGATACCAGAAATAATTTATGAATCTTAAACATACTTTATTAAAGTGTGCTGCTATTTGTTGATTACTGTGCGTAATTTATAAGTTACCCTTCTCCAGAAACATGTATGTGATTAAAAAGTACATGGTATACCCAGGGTTAATACTATCTCTTGTTTCAGACATCTCCTGAGGTCTTGGAACATATCCCCTAAAGGAAAAAGGGACTATGCTGAGGGTCAAATTGTATTCTGTAGTTGCATTTGGCTGGAGGTGCATTTCTCAAGCAAATACCGCCTTTCTCATTCATGCCTGCTTCTGTCTGTACTTGCTTAGTGAAATCCCACTGCCCTTGCCACCCGGAATCCATAAATCCATAACCCCGAGTGGGACACTTCTCTTCCCACGGTCTATGATCTCTCCCTCCTCTGCCTGACATCACATGTTTACCCGCTCATCTCATGATTCCCACTGTGATGTCATGGGTGACAGGGTCTGAGCTTTGCTCGCCTCTCTGCGTTCCAGAGCAGAGCCTTCCGGTTTACCTGGAGATAGGAATAACACGGGTCTTTGTTATGAAGAAGTTTCTGATTCAGTAAGTCTAGAATGGGCCTTGGGTGTTCTATTTTAAAAAGTGTGAATTAGCATACATGAGTTTTGTTCTGGTGTTAAAATTCTGTTTTGTTGATTCTTCCCCCCCTCTTCCTTTCTGTCGCCATCACTCTGAGCTCCTTCTGGATCTTTCCTCATACTCTCCACAGCCTCCTTGCACTTCTGTTATTTGTGTCTTTTTGTGTACCCTCCTCATCACATTTTTCCTGTTCTCATGGTCTCCTTTCTAATTCTTTGACCCATACCCACAATCACCCCGTGTGTTTATTATATACTGTGCATTATAGTACGTGTGAGAACATATTTTTTGTCTTTCAAAGTTAATGTAATACATTCCAACTCCATCCATTTCCCCCCAGATTACATTATTCTTTGCAGTGAAGTAAAATCACCACACACATATACGCGCACACACATACACACACACACACACACACACATTGACACTTATATGGCATTCTCATTCAACTCTTGATTAACATCGAGGTGATTTTTAGTATTAATCAAGTTTGTAAAACCTCTATGACTGTAAGGATTGCACCTTACACGTGTGGATGCTCAAGACAACGTGTTAAACAAATCCAATACACTGTGTGAGAATCTGTTGTTGGAAAGAGGAGCCAGTGAGCCATTTGTACAAGGATGTGGACTCTGTCTTATATTTGACTTCAGCACCCAGTTACACTGCAGGGAACACTCGATGAGACTCAGAATGAAGAGATGACTTGAATGGGGACCCAATGAGCCCGTTTTAGACAAGTATCCTTATCCTGTGTAGCATATGGAAATAGTCACAGAAATGTGAGCAGGTACAACACATTCTATTTTAACTTTTAACCACTCACAAGTGTTTCATTAAAGTTATGTTCTTCCCTTACGTGATTAACAGTAGTGATGGAAATATGCAGACTGCCCATTTTCTAAAGGGAAGTTTTAAATTCACATAATCAACCCAGTTCTATCTTATCATTCTACAATCTTAAAACGCATAATTTTGAAAGCACAAGCAATTTATCGCATGGAGAGACCAGATGATGGTATATCAGAAGGAACTAAGGACAAGCTTGAGAGGAAGACTCACCAGGCACGGGGACATTTCATTTTGGTCCAACTAATGTCACTCATCCTTCTTTGCAGAGTCTTGACATTTTCTGTCTGTTGAATATCTTTTCTTTGTATCGAGAACCTGCTTATTGCCTCTGGTTCTTATATGCTTTGACTGCTCCTCACCCCCACCAACTTTCCAACCTTCCTCCTCTACTTTCATGCAAATGATTGTTAGAGGGTCTTTGATTGTCCAGCATCCATTCTCTATTTTATTTCCTTTAAAAGTTTATTTAGGGAGAACTTTTTTTTACTGTTACCTAATGTATTGGGTATGAGAAAAGTTTATACAAGCTGCCATGTGCTCAATTACTTTAGACTAACATCTTGACCTCGGCACCAGATCATGTGGCCGGAGCACCTTTGCTTATGGGTCAGGTGGCTGGAATCTACTATCCTTCTCCAGGACAGGTTAAACAGTTAAAACAGTTAGAAGGCTATTTAGGGAGAGGGCCTTGACTACTCTGGGATGTCTCTCCAATATATTCTATGAGTCTTCATTTCTTAGAAATCTGCTTGTATCTAACTCCAACTTGATCTGCAGACTTGTGAGGTCTGTCTGAGAGCCTCCACAGGCTTTCTTTGGGATCCTTTTCATGTCTCTGTGCTCCCTCAGCACCCACACATGCTGTCTCTGCCTTGGCCAAGTAAATTTGGGTGCTAAGCTCTGTCCTTTCCTCCCTTTCTTTGGTCAAGAAATGCCAGAGATTTTTTGTTTTGTTTTGCTTCTGTTTTTCAGGACAGAGTTTCTCTGTTGTAATTCTGGCTGTCCTGGAACTCACTCTGTAGAGCAGGCTGGCCTTGAACTTGCAGAGATCCACCTGCCTCTGCCTCCTGAGTGCTTACAGGCATGAGTCACCACCTCCCAGCCTCCAGAGACATTCTTAATCATTTTGAACATTGGATAAATCTTATTAATTCTTCAGAGAGCCTCATGACTATGTGTAGGGATCAAATCGGGGTATTGATGGGCCTCTTTCCTTCTCATCTTTGATATAACCAAGACCTTTCTTTTCTGGTTTTACATGTTTCCTATATGTATCTTAGTCTGGTTTGTGCTTCTATGATGGAGTAGCAAAGGCTGAATAATTTATAATGGATAGAAAAGTGTTTTCTCACAGCTCTAGAGGCTGTCAAAGAGAATCAAAGAGGAGTTAAAGCCAAGGTGTTGGCATTGTCTTACTGGGTTGTTCCATTGAGAAAGGCAGATGAACGTAAGAGCAAGAGAGGAGACGAGTTATTCCTTTTATAAGGAACACATTTGTGGCAACAGCTTCAAGCCACCAATGAAGGCAGAGCCCTTATGGGTCAGTCACACTTAAAGATCACCCATCTTTAATATTATTCCTGTAGCAATTAAATTTTACCATGAACCTAGGAGAGGCCTTACTCAGGCTGCAGCACTTAGATCCACCTAAGAGAGGTTGCAATATGTCTCCTGGTGAGCTTGGGAGCTCCCACCTGAGAGGTGAGGTTTGAGATCATTTTCAGTGTTACACGGTTAGTCAGTTTTCTATTCCTAGTAAGTCATCTTCAACCGGTATTGCAGGGTGCTATAAGCAGGCCCAAGGAAACAATAAGCACGGTATAACTTGAAAGAATAGCAAAGGTTCAGTAAAATGAGCAAATGGGAAGCACTAGGCATCGGTGACTCACACTATTAATGAGGTATGAGCTATAAAGAGAAACGGATACTAAGCGTGTTGGAAAGAAGAGACACATTTTGCCATTTTTGTCTTTCTCTCAATCAGACAGACTTTCTTCCCTTGTCATCTTTCAACCTTTAAAAAAATCTTTCTCTTACTCCTAAGATTGGAAGCCTTTTCATAGATAAATTAAAATTGATAATTTCTTTTTTGGAGTCAAAATATATCACTTAATGTATATGTTTATATATATATTTCATCATATAAAATATCTATATCATTTCCCCTTCCCATTTCTTTATCTGAACCGTCCCATTAGATTCCCCTTGATCCTGCTCAGCTTCATGGATGGGTTTTATTTAATTGTTGATATAGATGCATATATATTCCTAAGTATATAAATATAGCATGTTCAGTCTGCATGATATTACTTATATGGATATGATTTCAGGACTGACCACTTGTTATTGGACAGACAATTGGGGGATCTTTTTCCTGAGGAAGACAGTTATCTTGCTCTCAGTATTTCTTAGTTGTCTATAATTCTTCATCTGGAGTTGGGACCCCATGAAGTTTCCTATTTCCACGTTAGCATGTCTACTGATATTGGTCTTTTTCATGTCATGTTAAGGCAGTCATGTTGGTGAGACTTCATGGGTATAGTTTCTCTGACATTTCTAGGAGGCACAATCTCACAATAAACTTCCTGTTATTCTGGCTCTTATAATCTCTCTGCCCTTTCTTCCTCTAACATTGCCGAGCCTTGGTGTAGTGGTGCTTTATATGTATCAGTTGGGCTGAGAGCTCATGATTACTTGTTTCTGTTATGGGCTTTAAAAAAATGTCTCTGTTTGTTGCAAAGAGAAGTTTCCTTGTTGAGGGGTGGGCACCACACTTATCTGTGTGTATAAGGATAAGTATTTAGAATGCAGTTAGGAATTATGCTAGTTTTCAGTAGAGTGGCAGTTATAGGTTCTCCTCCAAGATTCCAGTCCTCACTAGCCATGGGGAAGTTGACTGGGCTTCCAGTAACAGGCATGGTTTCCCTCTTGTTGAGTGGGTCTTAGTCCTATTAGAGAGTTGTGGATTACTGCCAAAATATGCGTGCAACTATTTCACTCTTAGGGTTATTATGTCAGGCTGATCATTGTTGTAGTTTATTGGTATCATAGCTAGGTAGGACTATTGGTTAATTCCCTCTCTTGGAAGCTTGCATGGCACCAAAAATAATATCTCATATTATGACCCATCTAGACAATTTATATTACTAGGATAGTGAATTTATATAGATATTGAAATGCTACACAATTCAAGCATTAAAGAAGACTTGTTCTGGATATATTAATTGAGCAGAGCTGGTAACAGATGGCTTAACATCAGTAGAAGGAATGCATTGCACATTTAATTGGTATTAATACCTCCCCTGGAGCTGGAGAGATGGCTCAGTAGTTAATAGCACTTGCTGCCCCTGTGGAAGACTCTGGTTCAGTTCCCAGCATCCACATGGCAGCCCACACCACCTATAATACCAGTTCCAAGAGATCCAGCACCCTTTTCTGGCCTTTTCTGGCACCAGATATGCAAGTGGTACATGTAACACACATGCAGGAAAGCAACATACAAATAACATACTACAACCCCACCTCCTTCTGCAGGGAGTCAAAGAGAAGTCACAGTTCTCTGAGTGTGGCCTCTGTGTGTTAATATTTATTGTTAACATTATTATTAGTGTTCCTCATCATTGAATGTCCACTAAACTTTAAAAATCTGAAAGAAGACTATGATCCCAAACCCGGGCATGAACAAAAAAACCACAGTAGTTTGGAGGCCATCTTTGTTTTTTCATCTTTCTGCCAGGTAGAGTGATTTTAAATTCCTATTTGCCCTTAGAGAGAGTCATGAGTTTTACTGAAGCACAGATACAAAACCTGGAGCAAATACCCATAGTTCAGTGCCTTACTCAGTCCTCATCAGAGAAGCTTCTTCTTGTAGTGGATTGAAATCACACAGAGATCTACAACTGGACAATATGCAGAGAGTGGAGACTTTGAAACACTCAGTTCGAAATGGGATGTCTTCATCAAAGTCCCTCCCCTCAAGGCTCAGGGATCTATACACATAGCAGGCAGAAAGAGGTGGTGGACCATGCCAAAGATACAGTGTCTTTCAGATGCAACAGGATTGATGCCCATATGACTCTCAGAGACTATGGCAGGATGCACAGGGCCTGTACAGGTTCAAGCCAGACAGTGTCCCAGCATTGAGAAGGGGACGTAGTTATGGCAAGAAGCTATTTGCAACTGTTAGCTTCCGTGGATCCATGTCTTTTCTTTCTTTCTTTCTTTCTTTCTTTCTTTCTTTCTTTCTTTCTTTCTTTCTTTCTTTCTTTCTTTCTATTTTGTGGGCTTCCTTTTGTTTTGTTATTTTTTTGTTTTATTTTATTTTTTTATATTTTGAAAGAGAGGGAGAAACAGAGATAGGAGAGGGGAGATTAATGATGTTGGGTAGCTGGGGAGGTGGGAAGAATCTGGTGGAGTTGGGAGAGAGGAAAACTTGATCAAAATATATTTCATGAAAACAAACCAAAATTCTGGAGCAGGCAGAACAAGTGTACTGACCAAAGGTCAAATACACAAAACTCTCTCCTTAAACAGTGATGATCGTGAGTAATAAAACTCAGACAAGCCTCAGTGTAACTGGTAAATTCAGTAGCAGAAGCGGAGTCCCAACCTTGTTACATGGTTAACATAAAACGGACAGGTTCGGGGTTTTAGCTACAAAATGTTCAAAAGTACTTTATGGTTGTGAGTTTGACATCAAACAGAAACTTTGAGAAAGAAAATGAACAAGAATTTTAGGTCCTTGATCTCTTCATTTTCAATTTTCAATTAACTCCTCAGTCAATTCTCCCCTTCAGCTAGTTGTCTTCCCAAGGCTGAAGCCCTCAAAATTGCCTTTCACCCCTGTGAGGAAAGTAAAGCAGTTAACCCTGGGAGCCTAAGGTCCTGTATTTCCCAATAAAGGAGAATTTGTATCTTGTTGTTTTGCTAAAACAAAATCTGATTAAATATATTGAATCACTATTATAATCACTCCAAAAGGTCCAGAGTGTTTTGTTTTTTTTTTTAAATACCATGTTTAATTTTTTTAAAAGAAGGTTTAACTGAAAGAGTCAGATAATATATTTTTGGAGAAGAAATTCTCAGTAGAAGGACTTTCATTTAACTAACATAAACATTAATCTTTGGCAAGCAAATGGCAAAAATAATGAACTTATTTTTAATGATTGCATTTTGGCTCTCTTAAGATAATTACTGAGCAAGAAGCAGAATTTTCTTTTGCTAAAGAACAGACATAATCTACCTTTTATTATTTAATGTTGTGCTTGATAGTTTATCTAGAAATAAGCAGTCTGTCATTGAACAGGTGCTGGCAGCGAAATTGCATTTCTGCTAGTCTGCAAATATTAAACTATGGATTAGAAAATGATCTGCAACATTATTTTCTCATAAAAATCACATGAAGGAATAAATGAGCA